>NLAL01000070.1:0-77891 GCA_002374735.1 Metschnikowia sp. 13-106.1
AATTGTGAGTTCCGTCAACTTGCGTTGTTCTTGAGGATGTAGGACGAGAAAGGCTTGGGCATTGGCTTTATAGATGGATATGGTCCCGTACGAGAAGAGCTCGAGGGTATTAATTAGCTTCTCAGTTCCAGCAGAGAAATGGGATGCTTCACTGCACGCCTGCTCGAGGAGGTGTCGGAAATTGTAAGTGTGTTCATCCCTGAGTAGTTCTCTTATTTCACTTTCCAGAAGCATGGTGGGAGTAGTTGATATCACTTCGCGCGTGAGCATGATGTGGTGTGGCTCAGGTCAACTGTACATCTTCAACCAAAGAGGGATACACTTGGCGAATGATACAGTCGAGCAATTTTACTACGAGTAGCTTGTTCATGTCACTGCTACTGCTTTCAGGGGAATCAGCCGCAAAAATCCGTAGGAAGAGTTCGATTTCCTCTGTTGCCTGGTTGGGCCCTTGGCCCTTGTATGCGAGCGAGCGGACCAATGCACCCAAGATTGGGTTTTTGGACGTTTTTGAAAGAACGGAAGAATAGATCAAATGGGAGAGCTCCTTTGGACTGAGCTCTTTTGTTGGGGTCTCGGCTCGCTTGGTGGTCTTGTCAAAGACTATGCCTCTAAGCTTCGCAACCGTAGTTGCCAAGAACCCGTCTTGTAGAACTGAGGATGTTTTGATGCCTGCCAGGATAAAAGTGATGACAAAATCCTCGAGTTTGTGTGTCAATCCTCTGCTAGCATAAAGAGAAGCCCTGAGTAGAGAAAGGCCATGCGCCAAGACGGACCTGACCTGGCTAAACCTGGTGATAGAATTCACAAGATCAAACACAGGCGAGTATAGAATCAGAGGCCTCGTTTCCGCCTCGTCCATATCCTTCAGGAGCATCAAAGACACCATTTTCCACCCGTTAGAAACTTGGGAAATTATATTCTGGAACATACCTTTCTTTTGTACCTTTCCTTTCTCTGGTAGCACCTCTGAGTTCTCGGCCATTTTCGTAGCTAAAGGAGCTAGAATATCGTTAAGAAGGAAATTCGGCGAGGAAAGAAGCCCCACTAGTTTTCCAAACACCATATCTGCTATGATTATAGTGAGAAGATTGGTAACTATCTCTGAATTATGGCATCCTTGTGCTGTTTCAGGATTATCAACAAAAGTAGCGCTCAAAATCTCCAGAGCAATGACCCGGTAATACATTTGTCCAGGGTCTTCATCCTGGGAAGATGTGCCATGTTCATTATTAGCACCCAGAAACACAACATGAGATTCTGCTAAGTAACGTGTTTTAAGAGAATGCAAATCTGATTCCGCCATAACATTATTGGAACCTTTATTAACAAAGTCTGCTGCGTAACATGGCACTCCATCAACAAGCCGATTCTCTAGGATATGCTGGTTGAGAATTCCAGCCATCTCATTGATCATACCTATAAGGCAATGCAGCTCACCTACATCCAGAACCCTCCTTGCTAAGTCTTTCACAAAATCACTCAAGGCCGTGTATACCTGCACGACAAAATCAGTGTTATCAGTATTGAGCTTCAGCAAGTACCACGACAGCACATAGGAAGTCACTATGGAGCTTAGGAACAAGTGGAGCTCAAGGTTCAAGTCGGGGTAACCCTCGCCAACCAAAACAGGCAAGTACACCTTAAGCTGTTTCAACGAAACCCGATTGTTGGTGATCAAGAGCTGTGCCGGCACATATAGCTTGACGAGGAGCTGGAACTCGGAAGACTCCACGGTGACATGGGGATCGTTTTTCTTTGGTTTTTGTGATCTGATACGGGACTCGGTCCCAATCACCACCTTATTTTCCTTGAAGGCATTTCCTTTTTTGTATGCCCTTCGGGGCGCCTTCTTATCCATGAGATAAGATAGTAGCCAGTGCGCGTATCGGTATATATACTAGAGCCATCGCGGTATACTAGACTGGTATAACTGAGACAAAGAACAGTATAGCCTAGTGTAGTCATTGAAGTGGTGAGTAGGTGAATTTTATGGAAATTTATGTAAATTTTCTAGACCTTCACGTGACTATACATTGATCTATTTTTCAAAAACAACTTGACTTTCGGTGGGTCATGGCACCAACTAGAGCTTATGGACTGCTCAGGACTGTAGCTAGTCCGCTGCAACTCGTTACCTCTCTATAGTGCGCACTGCATCACACATCAGTCCACTATAGACACCATAAATAGCCATGTCTTTCTTGCTACCGAGAAGGTTTGTGTCCCAATGTGTGACCCGGTTCGAGCCTCTTAGTGAAAATTATAAAACGCTTAGGCACGTGCATTTCGATGGCATCACTCCGTTCTCCAAAGGCCAGGAGATCCAGACGGCCATGGTCAATGCTAACTTGGACTTCAAGAAGATGGAGTCCAAGATCAAAAAGCAAAAGGCCGAATACCTCAGTCAGGGCGTGAAGTTGCAAGACTATGAAGTCAATTTCTTGGACCGCGTTCTTCTGATGAAACCATTTCCTACGCTTTTGACCTTTGAATTCGATAACGTCTTCACTGGCGGAAAGCAGATGAAGCAGGACCCGACTCTCCCACAGAAAATCGCCGAGTACGAGCGGCAGGGCTGTAAATATCACCAGTTGGAGAGAGGAGGCCAGGTCACGTGGCATGGCAAGGGCCAGTTGACGGCGTATCTTATCTTGGACCTCAAGCACTTTTCCCACTTGAGCGTGCGGTGCTACGTGGATTCTGTTTTGCTCAAGTCGGTGCAGAATTTATTATACAAGAACTACCTGCTTGAGACGCACCTCAATGCAAATCCAGGAGTTTGGGTGGAGCAGAACGACTCCAAGATCTGTTCTGTTGGCTGCAATATCCAGCGAGCCATCACCTCGTACGGTGTGGGCTTAAACGTCGACCCGGACATTAAGTTTCTTAATTCCCACGTTCTATGTGGATTGGAGGGAATTAGAACCACATCCATAGAGGAGCAGAGGCCCGGCCATTCTGCTTCGATCAAGGAAACCGGCGATCAATTAGCGAAGGAGTTGGCCCGTCTCCTCAATGTCCGAACCGTGGAACACTTGGATGGGGCAGAGCTTCTCAAAGACTCCCCAGAGGAGAACCCAACGGATCAATAGCATTTTTAGACTCTGAAGAAAAATCGATATACATCGAAAGTACCTTGAATTTTAGCTAGGTGGAAGAGCAGGAATGGCACTGAGCTTGGTCCGAGTTTGTTGTAGCTTGAGCCGAGACAACGTATATTTGAGACGGTCCTTCTTGTTCTGTAGGAGTTTTAGACGAGCAAGCTGCATCTCGGTAGCAGGCGAAGTGGATTGGGCCGCGTCCCGGCCATCCAGGGCACTCTTCTCTACAGTGTGTAGTCTGACCTTCTGGAGCTCGGACTTATTCCTCAAGGCATCTCTCTTCCGTCTTAGACGGTCCAAGTCGCGGTGGATCCGTTCGCTGAGATCCTTGATCTGAGGATGGGAACTATTCCTGGCACACTCCTTGGCCGCATCGATGTCTCGCTCCGGCACTAGACCAAACACTTTCTGGATATTGAGCACCTTCTTGAGCCGGGCCACATCTTTTATGGCTAGTTGTAACAGCTCATTGGAATTTTGGAGTGTCAACGTGGACCGGTCCAAAACACGGGAACACGTACTTAGCGGGGCAGAGTCCATGTCTGTAGTGTGTAGTGTGTAGTCTGTAATCTATAATCTGTAATCTGTAGTGTGTAATTTGTAGTGTGTAATTTGTAGTGTGGAGAGAAGTGGATGTTTTGATTCGCGATAAATAATTTGTATAGGCCCACATTTTCTTTCATCGGCCGCTTGAGCACACGAGAGAATGCGCCGCTAGCCCTACGAGAGCTTAGCCGTCTGGGGAAAAATAATATTTTTCAAGAAAACGAATGAAGAAAATAAAAGAAAATTATGAGCCCGGGTCTGGTTTCAATCATTATAGTAATTTCTTTGTTTTTCGATTCTTGGTCGTGACTTGAACTTTCATGGGTTCATCTGGTCTACTTCTACTGCCTAGGGTGTTATTGAAGCTTGCCTGAGTGTGCAGATATATTGCAAAATTCAGCTCAACGCGTAATGGTAACCATGACACCACCAGGCTACAAATACGCCAGTGAAATAATAAATTTATGTAATCAACTTTAGGAATTTTCAATATGTTTAGTATTTCCACTAGGTTTAGTATTGATGGTATTTCTTGACGGATTCTAATTGTTGGGTATGACTCTGTCCATACCTCTGGTCTATCGATAGTGTGCCTGTGTGAAGTGTATATACATGTCAATACTCAAGGCTCGCGCCATACTACAACGCCAGTAGTGCATTTCTTACAAGAACCGTCAGTCAGGGAACAAACCACGCGAGATCCCAGCCGTCTTTGTCTTCTTGCACAACTCACCTTCGCCAAATGAAAAGCTCCAGCTCCAGTGGCAGCACGCAAGTCTCCAGGCGCCGATCCAACTCCCAGTCGCATGTGGTGGTTCCACCTCTGTTCCAGAGCCAGAACTCGTTTCAAGGTTCGGCGTCGACCAAGAGCTCCTCCAAAACAAAGCCTCAGAAACGATACCAGGCTGAGTACTACGTGACGCTAAGTCCCCTCAACGATACCTTCACCACCAAGCACATACATGTTCCTTTCTTCCCTGACACGTGTAAACTAGGGCGGCCCACGGGCACGCGAGTCAAACCCCAGGTGACCAACGGCTACTTTGATTCCCGAGTCTTGAGCCGAAACCATGCGTGTATGTTCGTGGATCCAAAAAGTGGCACTCTCATGGTGCAGGATATGGGATCATCCAATGGAACCTTTGTGAATCTGGAGAAGATCACCACCGACCCCGTGCCGGTCAATGTCGGCGACACCATCAACTTGGGCTTCAACATCCAGGTGGAAACTAGCCACAAACAAATTAGTGCTCGAATAGACAACATCAATGTGGTGTCCAATAATCCCAAGGGTGCCGTACTGGAGGGTCTACCCCGCCTTACCCACAATATCATTAATAATTTCACCGAGACCGAGATGGCCCACTACGATTTCGTGCAGAGTCTATTTGCTAAATCTCGTGAACAGCCTCCGCCGGAAAACTTAGAGCCAGACAAAGAGACCGACCAAAGCGTACGGGCATTTGACCAAGCCATGTTTGCAGACATCGTGCCCACTATAGATGAAACGTTTACCAATTCGTCCAACCCTTCGAATCTGGCGGGTATATTCAACAACTCTAACATTGTCAGCAGCCCCGAGCTAGTGTCTACGCTCGACTATCTTAATGTCAATGTGGCCAAAATCAAGCAGCAGAACAATGCCTTGAAATCCATGGAAAGTTTCTTTGTGAAATACGCTGCTCAAGTGGACGAAATAAACTCCTCGTACCTTCGCATGAAGATGAAGGAGTACGATGAGAAACTCAGCCATGAGCTTGCGTCCGATTTAGAGAAGTCATCCAAGTTGGCTAAAGAACAAGTTATCCGACTCTCCGAGCAGTCCGATATGATGGCCATCTACAGGAAAAAGATCTCGGATTTGGAGCAGACCAATGAGTTTCTTTTGCGAAAAGTCGAAGCCTACGAGAAGTTCAACGTCAATGATATCAGCGATAACGAGTTCAGCTTTACTAATGAGTCATCTCTCTCCAACTCCATGGAAGAAATCGGCCAGCCCCTAAAAAGTGACTCGCCCCCAACTAATAGCCCCACTTCTGTGTTGCCTCCACCATCTCCCGAGATTTTGAAGAGTCCTGTGAAAAATGAAAAGGCACCCGAAGAAGACAGCGAAAAAGCACCCTCCAAAGAACCTACACCTACACCTACAAGTCAGGGTCCACAACCGCTTTTCAAACAGTTGCAAAACACTTTGCTCCAATACAAAAACCATGGAGCCATGCTAGGATTTTTCATTGTTGTTGCTGGGTACATCTATCAGAATAACAAGTAATGTCTTGCTGTCGCAGCATGAGAGTCGCAGCATGGGGATCGCAGCTTAACAAGCGGTGGCACTTTCGCTGAGTCGGTCGCGCTAGTATCATCTGATTTCATTTTCGCGTGTTTTATTCAGCTCCACCAACCCGACCTGCTGCCTATTGATCACACTTTTTCAACTAGTGGATCAGAAAAAAACACATCAACATAATACTGACTTGAGTCTCCTGGATCCAGTCCCAGAATCATGTTGGCTCGCTCTAGAATAGCCGTTTCAACGCCTTTGCACCGCGTGCAGAGTAGACCTTTCATACTCTGGACTGCCTTGACGGCCATATCATCCTTAGCATTCAGTGAAAACAATCGACTTGCTTCGAGAATGGAAAGAGGCGAGCTTCATTATGATGACTATAATGCTGAGATGAACAAGGCCCGGGTGAGAAAGGGCGATAACAAATACTTCAAGAGAAGAGACCCGGAGTACCCCGGCCACGTGCCTCTTTCCAGACCTGAACAGTTCCTCATGTTTCTTGGCTCCTCTATTGGCTCATACTTCCATCCCGAAAGAAACGAGAACATTGTTGCGCTCGGTGAGTCCACGGCAATAAGGCCTGTATTGAGAAACCTTCAGAAGCAGATGTTGTCCGACCCGGTGGGACGTCAAATCTTACGGGAACGGCCTAGAATTACAAGCACTTCTTTGGATCTAGACTATTTGCGGTCGTTGCCTGAAAACACCATAGGTAAGTCATACATTAATTGGTTGGACAAGGAAGGGGTTTCTCCAGACACTCGAGTTCCGGTCCGGTACATCGACAACGAGGAACTTGCATATATTTTCCAACGGTACAGAGAGTGTCACGACTTCTACCATGCAATTACAGGCTTGCCCATCATCATTGAAGGAGAAATCGCCGTGAAAGTCTTGGAATTCATGAACATGGGCATGCCCATGCCAGGATTGGGGGCACTAATAGCACCCTTAAGATTAAAAAAATCCCAAAAAGAGAGGCTCTACAATATTTATTATCCATGGGCCATGAAGAGTGGAATGAACTCCAAGTTGCTACTCAACATCTACTGGGAAAAGATTCTCGAAAGGGATATCCACGACTTCCGCCAGGAAATCGGCATTGAGCAGCCTCCAGACCTCAGAAACATGCGCAAGGAGTATCTTAAAGCCCGGGCCTCGAAGAAAGTCTAGAAAAATGGAAGCATTGAGGATGTTCCTGTACATACAGCGTGCATCAACCATACCGACAGAGAAGCAAGCAGAGGCATTCCATACTTACGTACTTAATTCTTAAACCACCCTCTTCTTCCACAAGGAAATTACTAAAAACCGCGCAAGCACTTTGCCATGTCGCAACTTCTTTATAAGCTATTTTTGAAAAAAGTATGTACTTGAATACTGCCATCCCCCACTATGTCACTAACACTCCGTAGACCAACTTAGACTCCGTCATCAAAGTGGGCGGAGATGCCGAAGACCCATACTTTGAAACAATCCCCGAACAGGAATTGCATTTCTACCAAAGAAAAGGGGCCAAAAGAAGAAGAAAGCTCCCCGACTTCATTGCCAAGAATGACCTTAAAGTCTTGCAATCGGTCAAGAGAAAGGCCTATAGACAAGACTTACAATTGAGTTTGTGTGGCATCCGAATGGGCTGGGCTGGTATCATTGGCATTATTCCTTGGATAGGTGATCTTATTGCCATGTATTTTGCGTACCAGCTAGTCCGAAAGGCTGACCAGATTGAAGGTGGGCTTCCCACCAGCTTGCGGCTGAAGATGATGTCGAATGTAGCCCTTGACTTTGCCATTGGCTTGATTCCAATTTTCGGTGACTTTATGAACATCATGTACAAGTGTAACCTGCGAAACTTTGTGTTGTTGGAGAAACATTTGGTGGAAAAGTACCTGAAGCAAGCTGCTGTGCAGTCTCACGTCCCTGGAGGAAACGAGACACATGGAAACCGTGCTATGGGCACTGGAGGTACTCAAGAGCACTTGAGTTCTACTAAGAACCCCATTGATACTCATCATAAGGCTGTACCTCAGCAGCAAACAGGATATTATGACGATGCCGGCCAAATGGTTTAGGGTCGTGGAAAATGAAGATATCTCGTGAACGCATATTTAAAATTGTCAATTTGAACATTTTCAATCATTTCTTGGATAGGTGGAGTCATTTCTGAGTCCATTCCAATAAGAATTATGCGGCTAAACTGGCAAATTCCTGCTCCAAAGAAAGCACTCTCTTGTCGAACTCATCCACGAACATATAAAGTTGGTCTAACTTCATAAATAACAGCTCCAAATTTTCACATTGTTTTAGTAGTTCATCTGCCTCTGTAAGCTCAGCATCAAGGTTGGCCTGCTTTTGAAAGACATCTTTATCTATGGATTCCTTCTTCGCAACTACCGATTTATAGGTTTTCTCCGACAAATTGAAGATATGGTCCCTGATTTTGTACATCAAGTAGTCATACTGGACAGAGAGGTCTTTAATTTGGTACGGGTCATCATTGGGCTCGCTCATGTGTTCACCTGGAGGGGGCAAGAATGGTGTGTATCGTTGCTGATCTACTCTTTACCGCACTTGCTATCTACCTTGGATCTGCTAGCACGTGATGCAAAAGCCACCCGAGTCATTGCACGCTCCAAAAACACCTCAACGTAGAAGGTTTCAAAGTAGTAGATAACACTCTATTTATATATTTACTAGAAAAAGAGCGTGCCCTTATCGGTGGCCGGTGCCAAGGAGGCCAAGAGGAATGCGCTGGCAATGCACCCGTACACCCTGAGATTACCATTAGTTGTCCTCGATCCAACTTCCGTGGTCACACCCAAACTAAAATCATGTTTTCGACATCTTCCGAGTCGTACTCTCTTTCTAAAATCAACCCCAAGCTTTTGCGAAGAATATGTATGTGTTCAATTACCAAGTATTAATCCATTGGCCATGACCTCCTCCTTGGACGTCGTCCCCCTATTTCCTTTTTTCGATAAGCTTACTAATTCCTATAGACCGTGCATGTCGGCCTACTTTAGACGAGCCCAACCTTGCACTTAACTTGGAGATCTGTGACTATGTCAATGCCAAGCAAGGATCTGTTCCAAGGGAAAGTGCCATTGCTGTGGTCAAATTGATCAACCAGAGAGACCCCCAAACGTCGGAATTGGCTATCCACCTTTTAGACAACTTGGTCAAGAACTGTGGGTTCCCATTCCATTTGCAAATCTCCAGAAAAGAATTTTTGAACGAATTGGTCAAGCGGTTTCCCGAACGGCCTCATTTCCCCTACAGCAAGATACAACGATTGATTCTTGCTCAGATAGCAGAATGGCACCAAACCATTTGCAAAACTTCCAAGTACAGAGAAGAGTTCCGCTACATCCGAGACATGCACCGCTTGTTATCCAATAAAGGCTACGTGTTCCCTGAGGTGAAGGTGGAGGATGCTGCTGTGTTGAACCCTTCCGAAACCATTAAAACATTACGTGACATTCAAAAGGAAGAGGCTATAGTACACAGTGCCAAGTTGCAGGAGCTTATTAGAAGGGGAAAGCCAAACGACTTGCAAGAAGCAAACAAATTGATGAAAATCATGGCTGGTTTCAAGGACGACAACATTGAAGAGAACAAGAAGCAAATCTCCGAGGATATTGCCCGTTTGAAGAGAAAAGGAGAGATCTTTGCGGAAATGTTGAATGCTATCGAGTCGTCTGGATCTAAAATCGATGATTCCAACGAAACCTTGATTGAACTCTATAGTGCTATTAAGGGCTCGCAACCAATCATTGCTAAAATCATGGAGGAAGAGCATGACAATGAGGAGTACGTTAATGATTTATTGGCCATGAATGACTTCATTAACCAGTTGGTCGAGAAGTTCCAGCTCTTGAAGGGTGGCCAAACCGAGGCCGCTTCCAAGATTAAGGTGAAGGGAGACGCCAGTAGCGCATCGACTGCGAAGGAATTGAACCTTATTGACTTTGGCGATGAACCCACCACCGGTGAGTCGGGAGAGCAAGAAAAACAAGGCTACCAGGACTTGTTGAGTGAGTTGTCGAACTTGGCATTCACTGATTCTGCTCCTCTGAATTCACAGAAGAAGGTCAACCCTATGGATTTCTTTGGCTCTGGAGGCTCGATTTCCCTCGGTGGAAACTCAAGCGGCATCCAACAGCCAGTGCCAACATCTTCCCAAGGCAGCGCAGGTGCTAGCAGCTCGAACAACTTCGATCTTTTGGGAGACTTTACTTCTCCATCTCCGCAGCTTCAGTCTAATACCACGCAGCAATTGGATCCATTTGGCTTCGACTTCCCTGCCACGACTCAATTTCAAAACAGCGGGCCAACGGTGAAGCAATCCTCTCTTTTCCATGAAAGTGGAAGCGTCAAGTTGGAAATTGAAACATTATCCGACTCCACGCCCACATACCAGCATGGCTTTTTCTATGTAAGCAGCAAGCAAAACGAAACCATCTCCAACATGAAATTGATGGTGGCTGCGGCCAAGGGATGCAGACTAGAATTGAAGCCTCAGAGTAGCAACACTTTGCAAGCTCATAAACAGAGAGGGTTCCACCAGGAGTTTTTCATTGAGAACCCCACGCAAAAGCCCTTGAAATTCAAGTGGAAGCTCGAATTTTCCAGTGCAGGCCAGACTACCGAAGAGAGTGGAGTGGTGAGTTTGAGTAATTAGGTCCTTGTTGCCGATCTTTTTCTGAAGTCTAGAACGCTTTACTGAAAGCTTAATTATTTACTAAATTGTAGAAGTATAGCGCCATATACCGAAGAGAATTGAAGAGTAGAATAGAAGGTCCTTAGCATCATCACTTGACGAAAACTTGGTCGACCACCAATAAAATGCCGTTGCCGGCATGTTCAGCAGACGAAGCGGTGAATCTGGAGTCCTCAGTATTGAGAATGAACTTCCCCGTGCTCTTGTCCTGGCTAATGGTGACCACTTGTCCGTTTCTCAATTCAGCTACCATCAAGCCATCTTTCTCAACAGCACTGGAGGAAGTATGAGCATCAATAAAATATTGGATATTCTTCTGAATGGTTTCTTCGTCCGTTTCATCGTTCTGCACCTGGTTTGGGTACTCCCAAGGCTTGAGACCCTTTTGGCTGGAGAACTTCAGCACGGCATCATCAGATGGTGCAAAAATGATAGTAAAACCCTCTGCATCATCCATCTGAGAGCTCAATTCCGCATTGTCCCTCAAGTACCCCGAGAAAATCGAAATACTTGGCATTTGTGGAAGCAAGGTCTGGAGCAAAGGCTCGTCCTGCTTGATCACACCCTGAGACCGCTTGGAGACCTGCTTTTTCTCGGGTGTTTTGAGGCCTTCCTCTAACCCCGTCTCTTCCTCCTCAACAGCAGCGTGAAGCGATTCCAAGGACACCACGTTTCGGGCGTCTCGCTTGCTGTTCCCGGTTTTGAGGGCCGATACGAGGTTATCCAAGTAGTAGACGTTCTTGGCAGCGATGCACGAAGCAAAGATCAACACGGCAATATTGAAGATTTTCATGACGACAGAGAAATGCAAAGGAAAAGTCTTAAGAAGAAAAAAACACTACAGGGAAACTTTCAGTCTGTGGGTTATAAAGGTGACAGGTGTGGCCTGCAGGAACGTGGGAGGGGACGGTTGGGTGCGCATCTCGTTTTGGGTCATTCGCACCCAACTGAGTATTAATACACCGTGGCTTAGCTACACACAGGCCGCAGCCTTGAACCAAGCCATGTGGCTGGCGAAGTGAAGCCAATCTGAAACTGCGACCCTCACTATAACGTACTGACGGAAATTACTTCTTAGTTCGTTTTTAGTTACTTATTAGTTACCCCAGTACTTACTTTCTTACAGCAAAAAAATATCTTCAAAATTTTTGTAATTTTAATTTAGCAATTATCAGTTATTGTACAGTTATTAGATAATGCTTTGTTCGAAATATTTCAATGAAACAAAGAGAATTATGTCGAAGACGGAATCCATTCTTCAACCCAGACCGTGCGCTTCTTCCAATTAGTACAAGAAAGCACCGGCAGCAACAAACAATGCGACGACAGAGGCCACTTGGAAAGTAGCAACTGGGGCGGCACCAGAGCTTCTGTTGGAAGAGGTGGAAGAAGAAGAAGAGCCGGAGGAAGAATCGGAGTCGGAACCGGAAGAAGTGTCAGTGGATTCACCGTTGGCGTTTCCGCTCTTAGAAGAAGAGGAGGAAATGGTGGAAGAAGCACCCTCACAGTAGAACTTATCACCCTTGATGTCGTTGTTAGAGTTCAACTTGCTGAATTCAGCACAGGACAAGTCTCCAGTAGAGGTCAAGTTGAAACCACCGGCAACTCTGTTCAAGTCTGGGAAGGTTCCGTTGTCAAATTCACCGTAGATGTTGACGGATCCACCGATGGTGGTCAACTTAGGGAAACCAGAGAAAGACTTCAACTTGTCGTTTTCTTGGATGTTAAGGGCACCTCCAACGGTCTTCAATTGTGGGAATTGGAAGTCCTCCAACTCATCGTTCTTCTCGATAGAAAGAGAGTTTCCGATGGTCTTCAACACTGGGAGCTCAAAGTCGGAGAAAGCACTGTTTTCCAAAGAAAGAGAACCGTTGACGGAAGTCAAGTTTTTAGCAGAGAGAGAAGCTATTCTTTGGAAGATAACGTTCTTGGCAGAAGTCAATTGGTCCAAGATAACCTCGACCTTGTCGGCGTTGTAGTTGATGGACAAGGTGTCAGTGACGGATTGCAAACCGGAATCAATGGTGTTGATGTCCTGGTTGTTGTTGACATCGAAGGTGGACAAAGAGAACACGTTGATACCAGTCAACGAGGACAAACCGGTGTTAGCAATGACAATAGATTGAGCGGAGGTGATACCAGAAGTAAAACCAGTGGACTCCAAAGCTGGCAATGCATTGTAGGTCAAAGATCCAACAGTGGTCAACTGATCCAAGTTAATGGAACCCAAGATAGTGGCGTCAGAGACACTGAGCTCACCGGAAACCAACTGCAAGCTTGGAGCGTTGAAAGCAGTGGCCTGGGTGGTATCGTTGATTCTGAGGTTACCGTAGATTTGTTGAACACCGGGGAGTTCAATGGTACCGAAGGAGTCACCTTGAATGTAGATATCACCAACAGCGGTGGCACAAGCAGCGACAGAGGCGACTTGAGAAGATGCAGTAGCAGTAAATTTACTGAAAGAACAAGCCCTAGCAACACTTGGGGTTGCAGTAGTCAATGTAGAGTCTGGAGGTTAGTTGAGGTTCGTGGTAAAAAAAAAAAAGTGCGAATGAAAAATAGGAAATACTGGCTAATCCAAGATACACCTAATGATCCGGGAGCCAAAAGCTATGGCTGTAAAGCTATGGTAGTTCTTATCAACGAATCTGGGGTTCCTTATCCAAGATTTAGCGTTTAAGATTTTTTTCTTAAGTCAAAAGCTTCACAAAAACCACAGATCTCAAGGTCAACAGTAGTTTGGGCGATCCAACGGCCAAATCGGCCAAGTTATTCATGAACAAACGAAATCTTTAATACATACTATTTGCTGATGCAATGCCGACAACGGCAGCAGTGGCAATAAGAGACTTGAATTGCATAGCGATTGTGTGGTGTTTCCAAGAGTAGAGTGAAAAAAGAGAAAAATCAGACAATAAATTAGACGGGTGAGGCCTTTATATATAAGGAGTGCGATACTACCAGGTCTGTATTTTATGCACTACTTGGCAGAACAGCGAGAAAAATTTTGCGTAAATAATGCTGAGTTCCGAGGGTGCTCCGCTGCGCCATTTACTAATGGGGAAGTTTTCGCACTACCGGGGGCAATAAATATAGAATATATTGTATGCGCACGCCCTTGTCCAGAAAATTCTGCCGCACTAACACTAACAGACCACAACATCAAGCATGCAACCTGCGCGGATCGCGCGGATTAGATAACGACCGCAGGCCCAATAACAAAGCAACTGCCCAGCCAATTGTTTATCCGGCGCAGTAGGCTTACACACGACAGAGTAGTATTCATTAGTTATAGCCGCATCTGGCATAGTGAATGCAGCATGGTGAATGTTGCATAGCGAATGTAGGAGAGGTTTCCCTAGAAGAGGGCGGGGTGAAAAGGTGACTGTTATTATTTGTTGTGCTCAGGCAGCATCAACTCTGGCGCCCTGCTTCCCAGATCACTGTGGTTTTGACACCTCCACTAACGTAACCCAAAATGGAAGGCGGTGATCGCGGATATCCGAGGGTGATCCTGCATGCGGCACGGCCTACTTGCGGGTGTCTCACATAGAGGCTTATGCCTATTGTCTCCATAGCTCCGTTGTTCATAGCCTTAAACTGCGACGTTCTGCTGTACTTCCAACATATCTAATCTTAATTTTCAGCACACCCACCTCGGTACTCAACTTACACGTTGTTTCAAGTAGCATAACATTAAACTATAATTACCTTGTCAGGTTTCAAATAACAACATTAAAATTGCAATCGTCTGCTTGATCACTGCACCTTCTCGGCGAACTCCTCCAACAACTTGAAGTTTCTTTGTTCCACCGATCCATTTCCTGGAAGTCTCGTAGACCCCATCAAGTAGGAATCGATTTCTCTGGCACATTGTCTGCCCTCTTGGATACCCCACACAACCAAAGACTGTCCTCTTCTACAGTCTCCTGCTGCGAACAAGTTGTCGTCGGCCGACACTCTGTATCCACTGGGGTCGAAGGTTCCAATGGTACCTCTCTTGCTCTTGCTGACTCCAAGTTTGTCTGTCTCTGGACCAACGAAACCCATGGACAACAAAACAACCTCGGCGGGGAAGAACTCTTCTGAACCTGGAACCTCGGCCATTTGCCAAGCTCCGGAGTCGGACCGTTTCCACTCAACTCTCACCGTCTTAATACCCTTCACATTGCCCTCTTCATCGCCAACAAACTCCTTAGACAATATAGAATATTCTCTAGGGTCTTTGCCGTAGTGTGTAGCAACCTCAGTGTGACCGTAGTCTACTCTGAAGACTCTTGGCCATTGAGGCCATGGGTTGTCCTTTGGTCTCTCGTTTGGTGGAGTTGGCAACAACTCGAAGTTGGTCACCGACTTGGCTCCGTGTCTGGTGGAAGTTCCCAAACAATCGTTACCGGTATCACCACCTCCAATGACAACCACGTTCTTGCCGGCAATGGTCTTTCTGATCTCCTCCAAGTTGTTCTCCAACAAGGCCTTGGTGTTGGAGTGCAACAACTTCATGGCAAAGTCGATATTCTTCAAGTCTCTGCCTGGGATNGAGTGCAACAACTTCATGGCAAAGTCGATATTCTTCAAGTCTCTGCCTGGGATGTTCAAGTCCCTTGGAATGGTAGATCCAACTGCGTACACAACTGCGTCATGAGCAGACTTCAACTCCTCCAAGGAAACATCCTCACCAACCGTTGTACCACAAACGAAGTCGATACCTTCGGCTGCCAACAAGTCGGTTCTTCTCTTGACAATGCGCTTGTCCAACTTCATGTTGGGGATACCGTACATCATCAAACCACCTGGTCTATCGGATCTCTCATAGACTGTGACCTTGTGGCCCGCCTTGTTCAATTGGTCTGCACAAGACAAACCAGCTGGACCTGATCCAATAATGGCGACGGTCTTACCGGTTCTGTGGGCAGGAGGATTAGGCTTGATCCATCCTTGCTCGAAACCATGGTCAATGATGGCACACTCCACAGATTTGATGTTGACAGGCTCTTCATTGATACCCAACACACAGGCTCCATTACATGGAGCGGGACAAATTCTACCCGTGAATTCTGGGAAGTTGTTGGTCATCATCAATCTTTGTAAAGCATCGTACCATCTGTCCTTGAAGACCAACTCGTTCCATTTTGGAATGATGTTGGAAATAGGACATCCGGTATCGGAGGTACAGAAAGGAACACCACAGTCCATACATCTGGCAGTCTCGTGCTTCAAGTCGTCCTTGGTCAATCTGGAAGTCATTTCTTCCCAGTCCTTGGCTCTTTCCTTGGCAGGACGGTACTTCTCGTTTCTTCTCTTGTACTTCATGAAACCCTTGACTTTGTCGATCTTGGCCACAGCCTTCTTCTCAAGGTCAAGATCCATGATAGTGTCCTCTAGATCCTGGACCTTTGGCTCTGCAGCCTTAGAATTGCTGTGAATGTGACCCTTCTTGATCTTGGAAGCTTCACCATTGGTGGCATCGTTTTCAGGGTCCTCCTTAATAGACTTCAAGAATGCGTTCATCTCATTCTTCTTGGCATCCAAAGCCTTTTGCTTCTCTTTCTCGAGCACCTTCTTGTAGTCATGAGGCAACACCTTGACGAATCTAGGCAAGATTCTGTTAAAGTCGTTCAAAATGTTGTCTGCGACTTCGGAACCAGTGTAATGGCGATGGTCTTCGATCAAACCTCTTAAGAAAGCAATTTCAGCTGGCTCTGTGACACTAGACAACTCCACGGTCTCTTCGTTGACCTTTGTGGAGAAGTCCTGGGCCATATCTAAAACGTAGGCAATACCACCACACATACCAGCAGCGAAGTTCCGTCCGGTGCTTCCCAAAACAACAACTCTACCTCCGGACATGTACTCACATCCGTGGTCACCGGTACCTTCAGTCACAATAGTGGCACCCGAGTTTCTGACAGCAAATCTCTCAGCAGCAATACCTCTGATGAAAGCAGCACCGGAAGTGGCTCCAAAGAAGGCAGTGTTACCAGCGATGATTTGGTCCTCGGCCTTGAAGGTGGATCCCTTTGGTGGGTAGACGATGATTCTACCGCCCGACAAACCTTTACCGATGTAGTCATTGGCGTCACCCTCCAATTCAAGAGTAATACCTGAAGCCAAGAAGGCACCAAACGATTGACCAGCAGATCCCTTAATGTTCACATGAATAGTATCATGGGGCAAACCTTGCTCACCAAAAGTCTTGGAAACCCTGTAAGACAAAGTGGTACCCAAAGAACGGTCAGTGTTAACAACATCAGCTTCAATAGTGACAGGCAATCCCTTGGACAAAGTCAACTCAGACTCGTCAATCAACTTGTTGTCAAGACGGACGTGCAAGCGGTGGTCTTGCTTTCTCACACAATGAGTGGCAACACCAGGTCTAATGGTATGAGCAGGAGTCAAGATTGGAGACAAGTCAATGTTTGCATTCTTGGTGTTTCTCAAGTCATCTCTCACCTTCAACACCTCGGTCTTACCAATCATTTCGTTGACGGTACGGAATCCCAACTTGGCCATGTGTTGTCTCAACTCATTGGCAATATAGTAGAAGAAGTTGATGACGTGCTCAGGAGTACCTTGAAACTTGGCTCTAAGCTCGGGGTCTTGCGTGGCAATACCAACGGGACAAGTGTTAAGGTGACACTTCTTCATCATGATACATCCCATGGCAATCAAAGGCGTGGTGGCGAAACCCCACTCTTCAGCTCCGAGCAAACAAGCAATAGCCACATCTCTTCCGGTACGGATTTGACCATCAGTTTGCAAGACAACTCTTCCACGCAAATCGTTCAAAACCAAAGTCTGGTGAGACTCGGCAAGTCCCAACTCCCATGGCAAACCAGCGTACTTGATGGAAGTCCATTTGGCGGCACCAGTACCACCATCACCACCAGAGACCAAGATGTTCTCGGAACCTGCCTTGGCAACACCTGCAGCAACGATACCGACACCAACCTCAGACACCAACTTCACTGAGGTTCTTGCTCTTGGGTTGGAGCACTTTAAGTCGTACAACAACTGTTTCAAGTCCTCAATGGAGTAGATATCGTGATGAGGAGGAGGCGAAATCAATCCAACTCCGGGAGTCGAGTGTCTTGTCTTACCAATGGACTCAGAAACCTTGTGACCAGGCAACTCACCACCCTCGCCAGGCTTGGCACCTTGAGCCATCTTGATTTGCAACTCATCGGCATCAGCAAGATAGTAAGAAGTTACACCGAATCTACCCGAGGCAATTTGCTTGATGGCAGAACGCATGGTGTCACCGTTAGCATTGACTTGAGATCTAGCAGCATCTTCTCCACCTTCTCCAGTATTGGATTTACCTCCCAATCTGTTCATTGCAACGGCAAGAGTGGAGTGAGACTCCATAGAGATGGAACCATAAGACATGGCACCAGTGAAAAATCTTCTGACGATCTCAGTCCATGGCTCGACCTGGTCGATAGGAACAGGAGTGGCATTCTCGTAGTCGAAGTCCAACAATCCTCTCAAGGTACAGTTCTTGATGGCCTCGTACTCCTTCTTGGAGTATGCCTCGTATGCCTTCTCGTTCTTGTTTCTGACAGCATCTTGCATAGAAGCAATGGCAGCAGGGTCATTGACTTTCTTTTCTCCACCATCTCGCCAGTGGTACTCACCAGTCTCAGGAAGGCCCACTGGCTTGATGGTCTCTCTAGATGGATAACCAGCTTCGTGCAAGGAGAAAGCGTCTTGAGCAATGTATTCGAAGGTGATACCCTTGATTCTGGAGGCAGTTCCAACGAAACATCTGTCAATGACAGAATTGTCAATTCCAAGAGCCTCGAAGATCTGTGCTCCCTTGTAAGAGGCCAACGTGGAGATACCCATCTTCGACATGACCTTCAAGATACCTGCATCAGCAGCCTTCTTGTAGTTGTCGAACATCTTGTCGTCGGAAAAGTCGACCTTCAACAAGCCCTCGTCTCTCATCTTGCACAAGGTTTCAATTGCCAAGTATGGGTTGACACCATCAGCACCATAACCAACCAAGCAACAGATGTGGTGGACTTCTCTGGCCTCAGCAGTCTCAAGCAAGATAGCAACCTTGGAACGCTGCTTTTGTCTCACCAAGTGGTGGTGAACAGCACCAGTGGCAATCAAAACAGAGATTGGTACTCTGTTGAAGCTAATAGCACGGTCAGTCAACACAATCACCTTCTTGTCATCAACAATAGCCTTGGATGCCTCTTGACAAATTTCATCAATCTTGTTGATGTACCCTTGAATTCCGTCAGCTCTGTCAAAGGTGATGTCAATGTTGGCAACAGACCACAGTGGGTAGACGGTTTGCATGTTTCTAATTGCCTTGAGGTGGTTGTTGGAAAGAACAGGAGACTTCAACAACAATCTGTTACATTGCGAAGGCTTCATCTCCAAAAGGTTACCTTGAGGACCAACGTAACACTCCAAAGACATGACGATCTCCTCTCTGATGGGGTCAATTGGAGGGTTGGTGACCTGAGCAAACAATTGACGAAAGTACTCGTACAACAATCTTGGTTGCTCAGAGATGCAAGCCAAAGCAGTATCGTTACCCATGGAACCCAAAGATTCCTTGGCCTCAGCCATAGGAGCCAAAATAGTGTTCATTTGTTCGTGGGAGTAGCCGAAAGCCAACAAACGAGGGTCAGTTTGCACCTTGCAAGAAACATCATAAGATGCGGACGACACGTCGATGTCTCTAGCACTTAACTTCTGGAAAAGGTCTTCCAAGGTGATCATGCTAGCAGACACCCAGGACTTGAAGTCAAAACGGGTTGAAACAGAGCTCTTCAACTCACGGTCATCCACAATTCTTCCTTCCTTGGTGTCGACTAACAACATTCTACCAGGTTGCAATCTGCCCTTTTGCAAGACAGTTTCTGGGGCAACATCGATAACACCAACTTCGGACGCACAGATAATGATGTCCTCATTGGTGACGTAGTAACGGCAAGGTCTCAAACCATTTCTGTCCAAGTTGGCACCACAGTATCTGTCATCAGCAAATGTGAACAAAGCTGGACCATCCCATGGCTCCATCAAACATGCGGCCCACTCGTAGAAAGCCTTCTTTCTCATGTCAATGTGCTTGTCGTTTTGCCAGGCTTCAGGAATCATGATCATGACGGCTTCTGGCAAGGACAACACACCGTTGATGACCAACAACTCCAAGACATTGTCAAAAGCAGCGGAGTCGGAACCGCCCTCCTCGATGATTGGGTACAATTTTTCCAATTCCTCCCCGAACAATTCGGAGGCCATGACACCTTCCTTGGCTCTCATCCAGTTCTTGTTTCCTCTCAAAGTGTTGATTTCACCATTGTGAGCAGCAATTCTCAAAGGCTGAGCTCTGTCCCAAGATGGGAATGTGTTAGTGGAGAAACGAGAGTGGACAAGGGCAAAGTGGGCCTCGTATTCAGAGTTCAACAAATCATAGTAGTAGGTGTAGACCTGGTTAGGAGCCAATTGACCCTTGTAGACAATGGTCTTCGAAGACAAGGAACAAATGTAGAACCAGTTGTGCAATCCAATTGTGTGAGAGGACTGCTTCCTCAAGATAAACATATTTCTCTCAAAGGTCACCTTGTGGGACTTTTCAAACTCCTCTGCAGAGATGTCCTGGCCATAAGTCTTGGCGTAGACAATGGCAGGCTGCAATATTAAGGGCTCTCTAGATAAAGAGGCAGGACCCAAGATGCTGGAGTCATGGGGGACAGTTCTCCATCCCAAGACCTTCAAGCCCAAAGAAGATGCGATGGACTCGAAAGTCTGCTTGGACTTCTCGCACACGAGCTCGTCTTTCTTGAAGAAAACGTTACCAGTACCGTACTGGCCCAAAGGAGGCAAGTCCACATCGCAATGGTACTTGAACTCTCTCACCAAAAATTTGTGGGGCAAAGAGGACAACAACCCTGCACCATCACCGTCCTTGGGGTTTAATTCACCACCTCTGTGTGTCATATTGCAAAGTAAGTCCTTGGCATCGGAAACGATTTTGTGAGACACCTGCCCTTTCAAGTGACAGGCAAAGCCCACACCACAGGCATCTTTTTCGTACTCGGGGTTGTACAAGCCTTGAGCTACAGGCAAAGTCGAAGCCCAAGACTTATTTTCCGGTGTTTCGTCATAGTCGTAAACATTGGTTTTGAATTCTCCTTGCGGTAAGTAAGATGCCATGTCCTGGGGTGTTAGTTTTTTTTTCTGACTTCGGGGGACAATGGTTTTCACTTACAAAGTGGTTCTTTAGTAGACAAGGAATCACGCAAAAAAAAAGATAATAATAAAGGCGTAATCAGCTACTTGTATAGAGTAGGGCTCCAGTCCAAGAGAAGCGGCGTTGTATGGTATACAGGAAGTCGTGATTCGACAGTAAAAGGGAAGTTTTCCTTGCTTAGAGAATTGGAGAAAAAAAAACAACTAGTGGGAGGAAAAAATTGATTTCATAAGAGAGCGGAGAATCAGGCTCGTTTTTTTCTACACGTAGTGCTAGTCTTGCGCAGATTGGAGATAATGCCTGCAAAACAAACCATTCTAGATATATCCTGCATACATGCGCGATTCTTTGGAATCTGAGCCAATAGCGGCTGGAGAATAGGTAAGTTCCGTTGTCCTCGTGCGCGCCGCTCCTGCACCGGGCCTGCACCGGTCAGATTGCATGCACTCCCTTCACCTCGACTTGTTCCTATCACCGGAATTCCCGAGGTGTGTAGTATGATGCTTGGGGTCGATTGAAAAAAACGGTAAATACCTCATACTAATATTTAAGCTGGTTATGAGTCTCCTTTTGCTACAAGCAGACACTTCTTGGGTTTCGTCTTTTCTCGTCCTACGTAGGGCTATATTTACCAAGAATGGAACAGGAATCCCCATATCTTTCGCGGCCTTGTATGCCTGCAACCTCGCCGGGGCGCGAAATACAATCTAATTCGATGGATAAAGATGACTGCTCCTTCATACGGAATCCTTCGCCAAGAGCGGGCGAGGTTATCAGGATTTACTATAACCGTAATAGGCAAGTGCTTTCCAACTGAAACGATTGGCTGCATCAACCACTCAAAAATAAACCTGTACACCCGCCACTTATGTCTCTATGGCCCGCTTTTAGCCCTAATTTCGGCTGTGCACGTGTATCTCAACCCCACCATTCCCCTTCAAACAAGTGTCTGGGGAATTACCCCACATGATGCTAAATCCTATCTTTTGTGTATTTTAATTACACCTGCCTCACTCATACTCTTTTCTTATTCAACACACCAATGACCCGTGAATTATATATCACTTACCAGACATTACCACTACTGGGTATAGAGCTGACTATAAACATTTCCCACCATACACTTGTGGTCATATACTTGTAAATCTATAATTGTAGTAAAAGAAAAAAGAAAACTTATATTCTGGTTTGTCTACTCTGAATTTGAGACATACCTCAAACTTGTTCTTTAATTTAGAGTGTTCATATTGCTGAAGGGTATAGTACCAGGCTCTACTGAGAGTATTAGCAGTGAGAACATTAAAAGAGAGAGCAGTTAGTGTACTGCGAAAAACTGCGAACTGAGGAATATACTTAGATCCAAAGAGGCCACCAAAAATCAAGAAAACAAGAAATTTCGTTCTTCGTATTTCCATTCAATCCAATACCAGCACAAAATCTATAACTCCTAATATCCCAGAAAATTCCGCTTTTCCTGTCAATGTAGATTTACCTCTAGTAACACTTCCTACGCACAGTGTCACGTGATACTCATCTACAAAATGTCACTAGTATCTTCTCTCGCATCCACACCCACCATGTCTTCAAGCCAGGCCGTGTTTCCACCCGATGTGCTTGCTCGTATTGCGCCCGATGTATCCTTAGAGCGTCACTTGGCTCTTGGCATCCGGCCATGTTTAAGACAAAACGACGAGTTCCGGCCTCTTTCCGCCAGTTTAGGTTCCTTCAACAACTTGGGCACCAACTCGTTGATTGGCCTGGCCACCGTCAAGAATGGCGAGGCCCATGCCTTTTGTGGCATCTCGGTGGGAATCGCCGAAAGAATGAATACAGACGAATTGTTGGGCGGAGCTCAGTCCTCCAAGTACTCGACCGTCTACCCTATAGTGGAGATTGCTAGAGGCCGCACAGGCGCACCCACCGATGAAGAGATGATTCTCTCCCAAAAATTGCATGACCAAGTGTTTCACCTGAAGATTCTCCCGCTGCTGCTGCTTGAGGTGACTCCAGGCTACGAGCTCACCAAGGAAGACTCGGGCGAAAACTACGTGGTGTACCCGGACGGACAAGAGGTGACCGAGGAAGATGTCATGGGCTTGAGCTCCACCATCAACCTCACCAAGAAGAAGTTCAAGTACGTGTTGTATGCTCACATCAAGGTGTTCTCACGCCTGGGCCCCATGTTTGACCTTGTTCACTATGCGTTGATGTCGGCATTAGGGAACGTGACACTACCGAAAGTGTACATGGCCGACTCGGGAATCGACCCCAACATCCGAGTGCCGGTGAGATCCAGAGGAAACTTCGGCCACTTGAGTCTGTCCTCCAGTCGTTTTTGCATAGACCCGGACCAGGACTTGGCCAAGCCTCTTGTGCTTGCGTTGTCAGAAATGGGCTTATCGTCGTCTTTTGGCCTAATAGATTTGACTGAACAAGACCCCCCCAAATCGGTGCTTTTATCGGACTTGGAGGGCGAGGCTGAGGAGGCGTGTGCCGAGTCCAAAATCACCATCTGCAGAACCGAAAAGAGTCTCAAGCATGTTAGCATCATCGGAGGCGGGGCCAATGTGACTTTGGAGACCATCCAAAAGGCCTCTCGGATTGCGAAAAATAGGTTGAAGACGCTTGCGCAGTAGGTTAGAGTATACATACAAGCTAATGAAAGCCCGAGTGGTGCATGCATAGTAGAGTGTAGAGTGTAGAGGGTATATGACTAGTGGTGTAGTATAGTGTGGTATAGTGACTGTGAATCTAGTATGGTACCAGTACAATATAGTGACAGTAAATATAGTACAATATAGTATAGTACAATATAGTATAGTACAATATAGTATAGTACAATATAGTATAGTATATGCTTGTTATTTCCTCGAAATTAATCTTTGAACATTCTAGTTAGAAACAAGGTAAATTGTTATTTTAACTTAAGGTGTGTAGTATAGTGCAGTGCAGTGTAGTACATTGTGGTGTAGTAGTGTAGAGTATTAGTAATTTGGCACGGTATGAAGTAGTGCAGTGTGGTATAGTATAGAAGTAGTAGTAAACTATATAATAGTGTATAATAGTGTAGTATAGTGAGTAGTATAGTGAGTAGTAAGGTAGTGTAGTAGCGCGCTACAGTAGTACAGCACAGTAGTATAGTAGTGTAGTACAGTAGTACATTGAGTTACATTACCATAGTTTATCCTGGTAGTCTATTTTTCGAAACAACCTAGTTTTCCTAAATCTATTTTTACCTCAAGAACTATATTTAGAGTGATGCAGTATGAACCTTTCACTTCTCGTTCTAGCTTCAAGCTGCTCGTGAATATCTTAGACTGATGCTCACTGTGGGTAACTATCTGACAGGAAACAGGTGCAGGAACACGACCCCGGAAAATCAGAAGCGGCCACTCTATCTCAAACCCATACCGAATTTTTCATCCAACCTCCCCCATTCTTCATTTTACGTAAACACGCATACCCCCCCTCTGCGGGCCCACCTTTTCCTCCTCCGCCAATTATTTACTCTCCACAACAACGTTAGTGTCGCACTCTCAATTAGCCACAGACTCAACCTTGAGCAGCATCCTCAACCATGTCTCCAGACGATATAAATGGCAAAACAAACCCGGATATACAGATCATCCGAAAATTGGACCACTCGGTGTTTCCAGACTTCAAACTCAACATAGACTGCTTGAACAACTGGCAGGCTGACTTGAGTGATTTGGCCAGGTGCCCGGACGACTTAGACAAGATTATTCTTCTGAATGTGATATTGCTGTACCCCAAAGGCCTCACGCTTTTTAGCCTGGAGAACAAACTGGCCTTGATAGAATGCTTGAGCGCTTTGGATCGCCTTGAAAACGACATCTACTTGGACTTTAAGCTTATCATACATAAGCTCGTCTTAAGAGCTACTTCCCACTTCACGACTGGCCGGATCCAGCTTCACAGACTAGGGTTCTTGGATTACTTGTTGAACGATGTTTTGTCCTATACTGAAAACCTCAATGGAAAGTTCCAACCGAGCGATCGGCTTATCTTGATGACTAAGCTGAGCTGGTTGATTGACTTTCTAGAACTAGGCTGTAACGCCAAGCAGCTCAAGAAATTGGTCTCTCCGTTGTTGTCCAAGACTAAGAGAATTGGCTTTGAAGTCAAGGACTTTTACTTGACTCTATTACGGACGGTGCTCAGGCTGTGTCCGTCGCAATTCCCTTTTCTTCTCTTCAACAATTTCATCAAAAGACCCATTTCGATTCCTTTCAATGATGAGCTCAATCTGCTGAGATGCTTTTCAATCTGTACATGGTTTAAAATCAACAACCTCGATGAAACAACCCTGAGACTAGAGGAGTATACACCCCTTCCGTTCGTGTTACTCGATAGCTCGTCAAATTACGATTCCATTTTGCTTAGAATCGAGTTCGTCCACTACAGGATCATGATCACCATGCAGAACAGAGCCACTGCTTCCATTATAAGATTTTCTTTCAACCATGTCATATCTCCCAAAAACACCAAGAACCAGGGCTTCATCCATTTATGTATAACATATGACCAGTCGCAGAACTTGAGTCTTTATGTGGATGGTGATTACAGTGAATCCATTCCTTGTCCTTCTCTCCAAAAGAGTGTGAACAGATGGAACAAGATCTGTATTGGGCAGTCGATCGACGAGACCGATGCATTGCCGGGAGTTATACTTCGTGATGAACTTCTTGTTAAAGATCTCGCTGTTCTTGATATAGCCTATAGTTCTGATTGGGTCAAGCTCATCTACCTTCTTGGAATTAGCTTCGACTGGGGCATAAAAGATTTCTCGGAACCTGTGACTCGAGCCTTGTTGAGCCATTTGTTCCCTAAGGATTTCATCGAGTTGGCTTTGAATATACAAAGCATTCCCAAGCAAAACGGAGGTAAAAAGCCCGAACTCGCTGGTGTGCTCAAGCCTAAAGGGAAGTACCTTGAGCCAAAAGAGGGGTTTGTGCATGATAAAACCAAAGTGCTTGCACATCTAATGAAGCGTTGCCCCAACAAATCCAACTTTCTTTTTGATAGTAATGATGCTGAGTTCATTGACTTTCTTGGAAGATCCAATTCACAAGAAATCATTTTCCACCAGCCGCAGTCAATAAGCAGCTCGCTTTATTGTGTGGGTGGGTCAGGTCTCTTACTTACACTCACTGATGTGATCATAAAAGATGACTATGAGTCCAAAAACCAAAGGAACTCGCTTTTCCTTAAGATTGTGGATATTGTTCTCCATTGCTCAGCAAACGACTTCAGAATAAACAGAGAGTTCGAAGATAATGACGGGTATTATATCTTGGGATTGTTGGCAAATTACTACAAAGAAAACTTTAATCCCCAATTGGATTTCGAGCCACCAGAAAGTTCAGAAGAAGAGATACACATTTGCCAGTCCTCAATTAATTTCAATGATGAGTCCACAGAGAGCAATAGTCTCATTAAGCGATTCTTATTGTTCTCCGAGAGCTCATCTCAGATGAACTTCATCACCCATACGTCCATCTTCAAGATCCTAGTGCTCAATTTCGACCTATTCAGAGACACAAAGGAATTCCACCTATTGTTGGAGGCCATAGGATCGTTATTGTCCGACTCAAACCTCAAATCACACAATTTGAGGGAATTGAACAAGATGAGGTTCTTCAAAAGGTCCGTTCAGCATATCAAATCCATCATGCTCAATGACTACCTCAATTCCCAGACGTCTGCAGAGCTCGATCTGCTCCTCAAGATACTTTCGCATCTTGATGCATCGGTTGATACCATCCGGAGCATGTCTCAGTTGGTGATTTTTGCACTCTATGTGGAGCCTTCGAACTCCAATGCCCACAAGATTGGTTTGCAGGTTTTGAATTCTATCCAGGAGAAATTGTGTTGCTCGTCATTATCCATGAAGCTGCTCAAGAAGTTTTCTAGGGCAATTACCATCCATTGGATACTTCTTCTCTTAGATTTCAAATCCAAAGATGAAGAGACCTCGTTAAATGTCGTGTGCAATGCTGTGTCTTTATTGGTGAGGTTCTTCCAAGCACTTGGTCCTCATGTTATCAAAAAATTCTTCCAAGCCAACAAGGGCCTCGATGTCTTGACGTATTTTCTTCAAAGCTGGTGGAACAATGATCGTGTGATATCTTTATTGTTTTTAGCAAGTTTTGGTGTTGATTCTAACCTGATGCGTGGAACTCTCTCATCCATACTAGTGCAGAAACCTGACTTTTTGAAGACATCTGAATTGGTGATACCCGACTTCATTTTATTGATCAATAACCTAGCATTGACGGGGATTTGCTTGTTGAGCCAAAAGATCGGGAAAGGTCTAAGTACCCCAAGCACCCCAATCAGAAGCCCCAGACCCGATTCAACATCATCAAAAGATGAGGTCTTTGAATTGTCATTTGATACTTTGCACATGATCAACCTGATTTCGGATCTCATTGAAGTTGGTGGCTCCAATTCACCCTCTCTCGAGGCTCTTTTTACTCGTCACGAATGGCTAGAGGGAGTGTTTGAGTTATTGGCACATCTTAAGATCATGGAAGCAAACACTGACGTTGATTCACCGTTAAAGAAGAACTTCGAGACGGCTGTTGAGAGATTCAGCTCTGTTTTGAGCACAATTTTCATCTCCAGAATCTTGAACAGCAGGCATATTCTCGATTTGATCCACAATGTGAACGATATCACGAAGAAACTTATCTTGAACCTCATGTTCCCACGTCTTTTCCGGCACTTCAATGAGTTTGTGGGCGCCTCGAACTTTATCTTTAAGCAAAGTGAACTCCTCAAGGGGGTTAGTGATCTTATAAGTCATTATTACAATGAGTTTGTTCTCCAGAACTATTTCGTTTCGAATGATGAATTGGAAGAGTTCATTGCATGCATTTTCAAATTGCTTGAAACCAATGAAAAAGATTCGGCCGCTTTTACTCGACTTGGTCCTATTCTTGGCCACATGCTAGTGCTTAGGCTTTCGAATTTGGAGTACCCTGCAAAAGACACCGATTATCTCAATGAGGAAAGAGAACTCATTTTCATGAAGGATTTGGATGCAAATGTAGTCTCGTGCTTATATAAGCAAGCTCTCATATTGCAGCCCAACATCTTGGATGATAGCTTACTCAGGCAAGTGATTGAATTGATAATGGGAAACTTTCTCAAGTTGGACAGCGAAAAGCAGTCCCAGATTTCCGAACATGTTCTAAATTTCATCCGGACTGCTACCATGATGAGACAAGATACCTTCCACGAGATCATTAACCAGCTTGTGGCCTTGTCGGACTATAAAGACTCCACCAAAACCATGAATGAGTTCTTCGACTACCTCACTACGCGGAATGACGAGGAAGCGATCAATTATTTGCAGAGATTTCCCAGTGTCAAGCACATTTTCCACAAAAACTTTCATTTCCGGCTAAGCAAATTGAAAGACATTGGTACCATCAATCTCCTGGATATGTTTGAGGTATTCTTGAATAATGGAGGCACCTTGGGGTTCTTGAACAGTCCAAAGCTTCATTACTTTGAGAAAGGTGCACAGGGCTTGAAGAGCTTTGCAATCAACGCCGAGCTCTTGAAGTACAACAGAGAGTTACAAGATAAGCAAGAGAATCTGCAATTCTTCTCGACGCTATTCAGTAGCATCAAATTGGAGATCTTTGGGCTCTATTCGGACAATTCAACGGATTGTGGCTTCATATTAGATTACATTGAAGGTACCGATAGAATGAGAAAGCTTTTGGTGGTGGAGGATCAGATCCCTGACTCTGAGAAGCTCACCTACTCGGTCAAAGTCCCCATCAAGTCGGCGATTCCCTTAGATATTGCCATCGATGACCCCAAGTATACTATCCCATATTCAGGGCTTGAGGATCTCAAGCTCAACGATACATTATCTTCAACGGCAGATAGTGAAGACTTTGAAGAGCTGGATGAATTGGGAGAGGTTGTCAATAGCTCGAAGAGAGTCTATGAAGATAGAAACAGAAAGGTCTTGCACAGCTTATACTTGGGAGATCAGATCCAATATCTCTTCAACATCTCGAGGATTAGTGGGTTGGATGCAGTCGAGAGTCTCATGATCATAGGATTCAGCCATGTTTATTTCATTGACAACTACTTCCATTGTCAAGATGATAATGTGGTGAATATCGAGGATGCCCCAGAGGAGCTTAGAGATCCTTATCTCCAACTCATCAAGCCTCAATCTGCTGCTAACTATAGCAGCAATACGCACAGAACAAAGAGTTGGAGCTTGGAGAAGCTTAGTGCATTTTCGAAGCGAAGATTTCTTTTGAGAGATATTGCAGTGGAATTGTTCTTTGCTGATGGGGCAAGTCTCTTGATCACGTGCTTTTCCACCAGTCAAAGAGACCAGATTTGCAGTAAGCTTTCTTTCTATGCCAAAGGCCACAGTTTGGATAAAGACCTTGCGATTGCCTTAAATGTCACGCCTTCGCTGTCAACGCAACTCTCGGCATCTTCACAGTCGTTTTTCAGATCCAAGATTGCTTCGGCCTTCTCATCCAACCATGTCAGCAGCAGCTCAATACTGGAAATTACAGCAAAGTGGAAGAAGGGACGCATATCCAACTTCTACTACTTGATGTGCCTTAACACTATGGCAGGAAGAACATTCAATGACTTGACGCAGTATCCAGTGTTTCCTTGGGTGATTGCAGACTACGAGAGTGAGAAATTGAATTTGAATGACCCAAAAACATTCCGGGATCTCTCCAAGCCGATGGGAGCACAGTCAAAAAAAAGAGCAGCGCAGTTCTTGGACCGGTACGAAGCTCTAGAAAGCTTGGACGATAAAGATGCGCCTCCCTTTCACTATGGAACCCATTACTCTTCGGCCATGATCGTTGCTTCTTACATGATCAGACTCAAGCCTTATGTCCAATCATATCTTCTCTTACAAGGAGGCAGATTCGACCACGCAGACAGACTCTTCAACTCAGTGGAGAAAGCGTGGCTTTCTGCTTCAAGAGATAACACTACAGACGTCCGGGAACTCACGCCTGAATTCTTTTACTTGCCGGAGTTTCTTGAAAACAAGAATGACTTTGAATTCGGACAACTTCAGAGCGGGGAGCGAGTCAACAACGTGCAACTTCCAAAATGGGCTAAAGGGGACCCCAAAATTTTCATTGCAAAAAACAGAGAGGCTCTTGAAAGTCCTTACGTTTCAGAGAATCTTCATAAATGGATTGACTTGATCTTTGGACATAAGCAGAGCGGCCCAGATGCCATCGCTGCCTTGAACGTGTTCCATCATCTGTCATACGATGGGGCCATCAATATTGATATCATCAATGATGAAGTGGAGAAACGAGCAGTTATTGGTATGATTAACAATTTTGGTCAGACCCCTCTGAAGTTATTTTCAAAGCCTCATGTCCAAAGAGAGGTATTCAATCTTCCCGACCTATACTTCTCCGGTTCCAATCTACAGGCTTCCAAATGGACATGCACGTTTGAGTCCAAGCTTTCGTTACCGATTGAAAAGCTTGAAATGAGCTCGAAGACTGGGAAGTGGATCGGAAGACCAACCTGCACTGCCTCCGAGGACACCCTTTCCATTCGGAAGCCAGTGCCTTTTGAACTGAACATCCAGTGCGGTTCATTGATTATCAACGGATGTTTGATGATGAACCTTGATCTGGCCAACATATCTACGCTTCTTCAAATTGGCAATAAGTGCTTTCTTACGGGCTCTGATAGTGGTATGATACACGCATGGAAGTGCACTCCTCAAACCAATATGGAGGTATCTTGCAGCTACGGGCTCCGGGGCCATCTCGCCCCAATTAGGCTGATGTGCTACAGCAAGTCGTTCAAGGTATGTGTGAGTGTGGATACTGATGGAGCGGTGATTCTATGGGACCTCACCCGGTTCAAGTTCATCCGGAGGATAACCAACCTGAGCTGGTCCGAGCATCTGAAGCTACAGGTGTCGATCTCCAATGATACTGGCAACTTCTGCATTGTACAAAGCTCCAGGTACTCCAACCTGCTAGCCATGTACACCATCAATGGCGAGAAAATCTTACAGGAAACCATCGAGCCAGGCTCAATATCCTCTCTCTCGATAGCTGCGAACAACGACTCTTTGGTGGACCTGTTGAAATCCGAGTACCGTCACTCTTATTGGAGCAGTGAACTCATAGCATTGAGTTATTCTTCACCGCAAAAGAAAATCCACATCTACCAGCTAAAAGCACAAGATGTGTGGACTTTGACGTTGTTGCAGAGTGTAGATATGACGTCATTAACCAAGAGCTCAATCACCGCTCTTTTGGCACTCAAACGATGCGAGTTTGATGAAGAGGAGAAAATATCAAGAAGCCATATATCGCTAATATTAGGCGATTCCCTGGGCCGAGTTATGACTTGTTAACCTTCTGATTTTGTCTATTCACACTTTGTTGACTTTTCAAGAGAGTTCCTGCACATGCAGATAAGACTCCCATGGAAGTGCGTGAGTCCCCCAGGTTGTTTACTCCGCACACATGATTCCGCTGCCGCATCATGCAATCAAAGTCACGTTGATGTGCCTTTCGTGGTACTTGCTACTGTCATTCACGTCGCAGATGACCCGGGTGATCTTGATGAGAGTCCCCTACCCGTTCTTTGTGTCTCAGATCCAGTTCGCAATCGGAGGATGTTTGTCGTTCCTTATGATACAGTTTCTCCTGCTCAGTCCCCAGGTTCGCCAATTGTTTCCGGCTGGCTCGGTCCCTGCTGATCCCAGCATCCCCTTCTTCCGGAAAAATGCTCTTCTCAAAGTGCTTCCGTTGGGCCTCTTCCAGTCGTTGGGGAAGTACTTATCATTGTGTGCTACTCAGGTGATCCCCATAGCGACAGCAGCCAGCATCAAGGCACTATCGCCAATTCTTCTTGTGGTGACATACCGAGTTTTTTATAAGCGCAAGTTGCCCCTCATGACGTATATTCTGTTGCTACCTTTATTGGCCGGGGTGGTTATTATCATCATAGCGGATGCAGAGGAGAAGAACACCGATAAGAAAGGCCTGTACTTTGCTCTCAGTTTGGAACCTGCGCATATCAAGGGCTTGATTTACTCGTTTTTGGGTGTGTTCGTCATGGTAGCAGCTCAAATCTACGGCAAAGAGTTATTGACGTGGGACCCAATTGATACCAATCAGCAACCCCACACTCAGAGCTTACAGGTGCCTTCCAGTAACCACTTGCGGCTCTCTCCACCAATCAGTATAGCTGGTTCTAGCACCACACAGAAGTTCCTGCTCCTGCCGAAAACTATTGCCAAAAACTTCACCCGGAGAAACTCCAATGCGAGACTACCGTACTCCATATCAGATTTGAACCTTAACGATCTCGAAGGCAAGCCCCAAAACAACAGCTACATTCCTAAGCAAACCACCAACTATATTGCCACTCCATACGTGAATGAGGTTAAAGAGGCTAGAACCAGCGTGAATCCTCTCGCTTCGCTCACCGCAGGTGCAATCAAGCCCGACAAGCTCACGGCTATTCTCTACATTTCCATCATAGGATTCTGCATTTCGTTGACGGGATTCGTGACATACGAAGCCAAGGATCTTTTTGATTGGCTCACCGGAAGGAAGATGACCACGGTGGCTTTTGTTGACAAGGTGGATGCGTTGAAGGTGATGACCAAGCTAGTGTGCGTTGCTCTCTGCCACTTCTGCCAGTCGATGATCTCCTACTTACTACTAGGGTCGATTCCGGCATTGAGCTACTCGATAGCATCGATGCTAAAGAGAATCGTGATTATCCTAGTGAGCATGCTTCTTGCCGTGGACCCCAGCCGCGCGCAAGGTAAGTGGTTTGGAAGGATCTCCACTGCTCAATTCCAAGGCATTGTGCTCATGGGGATTGGACTCTACAGCTACGATAATTGGGGTTCCAAAACGGGCTCCTCTTAGCACTATCGGTGCCAGATTACAGGATAACTTTGGAAACTTAAAAATGTTTGGAAAGGCTAGAATGCACGACTGCCATGTAGACCCCGAGAGGCCTATAACCAGTAACGCCCGCATATTCCGTGACTACCCTCAGCATTGCTGCCGTGACTAGTATACTCTAGTATGCGTTGTAGAGAGCTTCAGCCCTGGAATCAAGGACAGTGTCCTTTCGAGCTGTAGCCCTACAATAATACACATACATGTACAATAAAGAAAAAAAAGTCTAATGGGCGCGCACTCTGCTACTTATACTCCCCAGTGGTGCGGGTAACCCTCAGGCCCCGCTCGCGTCCCACGCCTTAACCAACTTTCTGGGGTACGCATATTCCTCGTCAACTATGTTTAAGGTGCTGATCGGCTTATACATACTTGCCGTAGTGCAGTGTGCCTTTTCACATACTCTCAATGGTGTCATCCATGGAGTGCCCCAGGAGGCCTTAGACTTACCCTCCCAGGATCACGACACACCCATAGTCAACGGGATCAACTATCAAAGCCGCTTTGATATCAGATTGACTCCCATCACTAAGGACTATGAGCCATTGAAGACGAAGGTCATTCCTGTCAAGAAAGACTATACGTTTTTTGCAGCCCAGTTGACAGAGGGCGAGTACGATCTCGAGGTCAACTCGTACGACTTCGAGCTCGAGTTTTCCCACTACCGAGTCATTGTGACTGATTCAGAGGTCCAGGTGTACGAATCTCTTTTGACTCACAATGGGTACAACGCGTCGTCCAAGGTTGTGGTGGACGAGACCCCGCTTGTGGTGAAGGTATTGGAGTGGAAGGAGTACTACGAGAGTCCTCAGAGTAAACTCACTGACATGGTGATGAACAGTCCGTTTGGCTTCATTTTCAAGAGCACGCTCTACACTTCTTTGTTCACTGGCTGCTTGGTGGTGATGGTGGCGCCTTATATTCTCTCGTTCATTGCTCCTGAACTCTCAGAGAAGCTTAATGCGGTGCAGGAGGAAGCTTTGGCCGAGAGAAGAGAGACTGAGTTGAGAGAAGCTGCTGCTGCTGCAAAGGGAACCGAGAAATCTACCTCTCTCCGCGCACGAAAATCCTGACGGATGATTATAATGATGCAATAAAGATAGACTAATTATAATGATGCAAAAACGATAGACTTATAATGGGTCAAAGGTGTATGATGTAAACTTGATTTATGTATTTGTGTTTATATTAGATGTATGACTTCAATCACTCGTTTCCAAATTGCTTCTCGGTCTTGAGACGTGCAGAGTAGTCACTTTTGGTTCCGTTTTGATTGGGATTGGACCAGCCATTGACATAATCAAAATCAGTTTTCGCCCAGTGCGCAAATGGATACGTGGGCAAGGTCTTGACCGGCGTATCTTCATTGATGATACCCTTGTCCTTTTGCGCCTGGATCAACGAGTCCAAGTACCCGGAGATGTGGTCTCTGATGAACTCGAAGTTCTTGTACTTGATGATCTTCTCCGGAGCCTCGTAGATGACCTTTTTGATCAACGAAGGAACGTTGGGCTCATCCTTCATCTCGTCGATGGAATAGAAAATGGGGTGATTGGTGAAGATGATGGCCTTGGATTTGGGTAACCGTCTAAGAGTTTGTCTTTCCACGCGCACGTTGAACTCTTTGGGGTCGGTGGACTTCATTTCGCTTTCCAAGTTAGGCACGAACTTGGGCATCTGGTAGATGTTGTTGACCTTCAACTTGTGGTCCCACGTGATGTACCACGAAGCTCTTTCCACGGGCGAATAAGCGTCCAAGCGCTCAAACCATCTCTCCATCGATACCTTCAACTTCTCATGGTAGTAGGGCACGTCGTCGTGGATCACGTCCAAATGCTTGCCGATCTTGTTGTTTATGCCGAAGGAGCCACCAGGAAAGGGGACTGCTGCTGCCACCAAGTAGTGCTTGCCGTCCTCGGGGTTTTTCTGCACAATGTAGAAGTCCTCCTTGGCCATTTTGGTCACGTAAAGAAGAGGGTGGTCTTGCAAGGGAAGCGACATGTCCAAGATCTCCTTTGTCATTTCGTTTCTGACCACTTTTCCTTTCCCCTTTTTATCCATGAGCACCGTGAACAACAAAGGGTACCGTTGGATCATGTGGTCTCTGACGGTCTCCATCAACTCGTAGCATGCGTCGTAGGACTCCGGAAGCCAGTCGATGTTTTCCTTTCCGTACTGGTGCCAGATTCTCTTTTTCTCCTCAATGTAGTGCCAGTAGTACTTGTCCATGTCCAACCAGTGGTTAATGTCCAATTTGTAGATGGACATGGTCTGGTGGTACGGCCACCTGAAGGGTCTCCAAGGTCTATCGTCATAGTTCTTAACTTGGTCTGGAGTAATCATCAAAGGTGTAGGCTTGGGTAATTCCTGGGCCTTGGATTTATAACCCTTTTTTTCGGCCACGGGTTGTTTTTCCTTGTCGGAGGTTTTCTGTTTCCTGAAAAGAGCCTGTAATTGCTTATATTTTGCAGCTACAACCACGGCTGCAAGGGCCAAGGCAGCAAGCGATAAAGCAAGTGGATCTGGGAGAAGAGCTAGCATTAGGCGTGAGGCTGAGTTTGTAGCAGCCAAAAATAGCAGGCCTCGTGGTGCTTTATATACTGGTGGACCCGGGGGGCAGTCCACTGATAAGGGTTCCTTTTCTAGTTTAGGGTGCGAAATGCACCTGGAATATAATGCCCGATTAGGCGTAGTGGAGAGGTGCACTGCGAATCCACTGCGAAAGCTTCATTTGAGAGGTAAAGTGTGGTGGAGTGCGGGCACACCACATGCCCAAAACAGCCCATGTAAGGAAATTGTTGCCGTTTGGGTGTAAATTGAACAAAATTTATTTGGTGCTGATTTTTTGGTTCCGCTTTTTTTGCCTGTTAAGGGTAAACATTTGCATAGCTATCGGCTGGACTTTGGCTGCATTTTGGCTGCACTTTTGGTCTGGTGCACGGAATGTACCTGACTGTTGCGCGTTGGTTATGGAGCAATGTATAAGACCAAAAGATCCTGTATAAGTATTGCTGGATTTCCATGTAACAATTTTTGACTATTGTAAAAATGGCTATTGTAAAAATGACTATTGTAAAAATGACTATTGTAAAAATGACTATTGTGAAAATGACTATTGTAAAACGTTTGGCTATTCTGGGCTTACGATTCCGGACTACATGATTTAAGGTCCCGTGTTTCCGTGTACAACCTAGACCTAGTGGTTATGCAGTAGCTTTAGAGTCTGCCCCTGAGTCTCCTGGAAATCCGTCTTGTAAATAGATGCCGGTAATAACACCTGGTGTAATGCAGGCCTAGAAATTCCTGCCTCCATTTAACCTCTGAGTTATGACCAACTGTAAAAGCAGTGGTTCACCTGGCAGGTCAGATGTACCTTTCCGCATCTACCATACCCTACCAATTTTTTGGCGTACTATACATGGAAGTATCCAGATTGGCTTGCATAAAGGATGTGGATATCAATTTTTCTTGGCTACACGAGTTCATGAAAGTACATTTTTTATGACATAGAGTAATACCCTAGGTGAAGAATAGGCACTTCAGCTCCGGATCGACATTGGGCAGAACCCGAATGTTATTAAAGTAACAGAAAGTTGAGAAGATGAGATAAAAGCGCAAGCATTTCGCCAGCACGATTACAATCTTCTACCTCTTCTACCACCCTTTCTTCTGGTGGAGTCGGATGGGACTGGGGTGACATCCTCGATTCTACCGATTCTCAAACCGGATCTAGCCAAAGCTCTCAAAGCGGATTGACCACCTGGACCTGGGGTCTTGGTCTTGGTACCACCGGTAGCTCTGATCTTGACGTGGACAGCAGTAATACCGACCTCCTTGCATCTCTCAGCAACGTCTTGAGCAGCCAACATAGCAGCGTATGGAGAGGACTCGTCTCTGTCGGCCTTGACCTTCATACCACCAGTGACTCTGGCGATGGTTTCCTTACCGGAAAGATCAGTGACGTGAACGAAAGTATCGTTGAACGAGGCGAAGATACGGGCAACACCGAAAACTTGAGAACGATCTGTTTGTTAGTATACCTTTGCAAAGAATTCTATGTCTTCTCTCTTCTGAGCCATAAAAACTGATTCTATAGCTTTGTGTCCATTGTCTCGATTTGTGATCTCTATGGATCGTGGGACTAATCAAGGACCTTCTTCAGTGACATCTAGCACACCTCAACTGGGTTGTTCAACTAGGTTCATGGGTTCTGGTATGGATTTCATGAGATTGACTGTTTCAGGGATACGTTTGGACTCCCTTGAAATATTTGACATACCAGCAGACATGTTTACTGTAGTGGCGAGTGATAGTTGTAAGAGGTTTTTTTCGAGTCAATGATGAGAAATTTTCCTGGGATGTTGGGGAGTGTACAGAGTCGCGCGTGGTGTACATAGAGTCGCGGTGAGGTAGGGCTCAAGCCCTAAGCTACCTCAGTCGAGTAGCCATTCACTATACCACCACAATTGGTCATAATAGGATTGTCATTGAATTCTAGTGGTATTGTGATGATTTATATAGTGGTATGTTATGTAGTTTCCTTTCTATATGCTGTAAATAGAAGGTGGGTGTATTTTCTTGGGATACTGTAGGCTTAGTCTAGGCTAGGGGTGTAGTATTGGGTCGCACGAGACACTCGCACTAGGGCACTAGACACTAGAGTACACACTTAGTGGATGCAAACCAGTGTATGGATGCGAACTAGACACTAGCAAAAGGTCATTACTTCTAAGGACCAATCAAAATTTGTTTTAATAAACAAACATATTTTTTGGTATAGGTCTTTTTTTTTTAATACCAGGAAGTTAAAGTGAACGTCTGGGTGCACAATGGTTTTGAGCCCGGGCTTCGAGACACTGAAGACACTAAAAGGTGAGACTACTACAGTGAGATGGAATACTATGATGGAATGCTAAGATGATGTCATTATTAAATGGACATTTAATATTGCAATCTGGATCTTGTTTATATTTCCTTATAATTATCAATGATCAAAAAGAGAAAAAAAACAGTATTGATAATAATCGCATTGTTCTGGTATATTAGACAGTAGCCTGGTAGCCGTATAACTTAGGCCCAGGAATCTACAGCATCTGTTTCATATGTTCTATTAGCTATGTATACAGGAAAGCTTAGTAGACGAAGCCCAAAATCTTACCGGAAACGTGCTTTCTTCTGGCCTCCTCGTGGTCCATGATACCAGCAGAGGTGGTCAAGATGACGAAACCAAACTGTCTGGCAGGCAACAAGTTGTCGGTCCATCTCTCGATGTCGCCAATCTTGACGTTGAATCTGGGCGAGATGACACCACACTTGTTCAATCTACCGTTCAATTGAACAACAATCTTTCCGGATCTGTGGTCGTCGATGTACTCGAACTCACCAATGTAACCGTGCTTTTGCATGACTTGCAAGAATCTGATGATGACCTTGGACGAAGGTCTGATCAAGACTTGTCTCTTACCGGTCTTTTCGGCATTGTTGATAGCGTTAAGAGCATCAGCGAGAACGGAGGTTCTGGTCATTTTGATGGATACGGCGAAGAAGTGAGATTGGAGGGGGAATTTTTCATTGGTTTTTTTCCCTCCCGCACTGCTCCTCCGCCCACCTGCAGTGCGCCGGAAAAAGCAGTCACATCTACCTGAAGCCTGCTGTCCCGCGCTGCCACTGCCGGTGCGACTGCCTGGCTCCTGCAGCCAGCGCCCCTGCTTCGAGCCTACTCTCTGAAAAAACTTTTCTCAGTTCTGCTATTACTCTCTACCTGTAACGATGCCTGTATGTACAAAGACATGAAACAGCCAGTTGAACCATCATAGACTGCCGTTGATCATAGATGGACGTTGACACCAAGCGTACTCCAAGATGAACGAGCTTGTCATGGCGAGGATTTCCTTCTATGATACAAGCTGAGATCCAGCTTAGAGCTCCCCCAGTGACCTATGAGAGCAACAAACTGTCAATTATATCCAAATGAATTAGCAACAATGTGATTATCTATGAACCCAACGCTGTCTATGGGGTGGGACTCTGTCTATCGATTGTGGACTCTGTCTATCGATTGTGGACTCTGTCTATCGAGTGTGGACTACCACCATTCATATCCATGAATACCATACTAACATATTAGTCTAACAAGAGTTTCAAGACCAAGCAAAAGTTGGCTAAGGCCGCCAAGCAAAACAGACCTTTGCCTCAATGGATCAGATTGAAGACTGATAACACTATCAGATACAACGCCAAGAGAAGACACTGGAGAAGAACCAAGTTGCACTTGTAAGCACTTCACCGTCCCTCTTCATCAAATCTTTGTATATCAATACACCATCAACTTTATATCATTGTAAGCCCTGTATTGCATTATCTACCGGATATTATCTAATTCTCAAGTGCCTTCAAAGTTTATAATTTAGAACCTGCAAGCTCACCCTAAACCTCTTCCTCGAACACCGTCTCAATAGGCTTCTCCATGAATGATGCATGCGACAACACGGTCACCGCAGAAGATCCAATCAACCACATCATGGTGGAGATGGGACTGGCCAAGAACCCCAAGGGCACGGCCACAATCAACAAGCCAGTGTATAATTGCGAGGTGGTGAACTTGCCAATGGGGAGGTTCAAGTCCCGGCCCTCCAATCTACTGATTCCAAACACTCCTCCTCCCACAAGAATAATCACGAACATCAACAACAAGTTGGTGACCAACGCGTAGATCGACAACACAGAGATCATGGCGATGTAGTTCCCCTGGAAGTAGCCCAAGTTGTAGCCAACTCTGCTCTGGATCTCTCCCAAGTTGGCTGGCTTGGAGAGTCTTCTGTAGTCCAAGAACTCCTGCGGTGGTCTAACCTTGGAGAGCTTGGTTTGCAACGAGCTGACATCCGCCTTGAGCTTATCGAGGCTGAGTCTCTCACTTATGGAGTTCAACTGCTGGTTAGTACTATCCTTCAATTCTGCCACACATGGACTATCCGTCTATGCTCAACCCATCCTCTATCGTCCATATTAGTCTGTTTCATCTTGTTCTTTGTTCTTTTTATCTTTCTTTGATCTTGATTAAGTTGGTCTGTTCCATTTGATCATCTTCCTATCTGTTAAGGCTTAGTTGGTTGGGCTTAGTTCCTCGTGGACTTATATATGGTTGAAGATACACGTCACGTTGGGCAACGAGCTGCATAGAAAGCACATACCGGTAAGTTTGAAAGAGAAAGCGACATCTTGGGGCTTCTATATTATGGAGCAAACAAAAGTGGGGATCAACGCTTTGCTGTGCTGTGGTCAAGAGGATAAGTGTCATATTTTCATTCTTTTTTCGTGACAGGCCGAGCGCGCCTCCAGCCGCGAGCGGTGTTCTGACACCAGACCTAATAATAATGGCTTAGACCCTGGACGGTAAATGTTTTTCTACGAAAAATTGTTGAATGTGATTTTGATTACTATGGAATTAACAAAAGGTTATGTTACTATATAAATCTATTTAGGCTAAACCCAAGTCCTTTCTAACCATGGCTTGGCAGATGGGATGGTAGCCGTGCTCGAATCTCTTGAAGTACTTGACTGCAAGCGCATTATCCACCTTGTTGAGCACCACGTACCCTGGTCTGACGTACTTCATTCTTCCCACGGTTCCCAACCACTCGCCGAGCTTGTCGTAGAATTCCTTGTTTTCTCCACGCACTTGAAGAATATACCATCTAAAAAGCACCTCGGCGTTGGACGATGCAGAGTATGCTTCGTACACCTTGCTCAAGGTCACCAACTCGCTCAAATGGTTCTTCCACTTAAAGTCCTCCTGCTTGTCGAACGAAGCAAGCGTGTCCAAGAACACCACCGATTGGTTGGCAGTAAAGTGCTTGATGTCTGCGCTGGTAAAGGAATCTAGCGACTCTTTGTGGGTCACTGCATGGTGCCATCTCTCTGCCAATTCGTAGCATTCGTCCACCATACTAGTGTCGAAATCTGGCTTGATGGGTGGCATTCCTGGCTTGTACAACCATGTGTTCCAGTCAATCGAATCCAATGTCTCTTTGTGGTCCTTGAAGTATGCATACAACGTGTCCAAGAATTGGTACGTGTCCAAGGACTTGTACTTGAAGGTCTCAAAGTAGTGAGTGATGAACCCATCAAATGTCTTTGGGCCTCCCACGAGTTGTTCGATGTAAAACAACAAATTGAAGCCCTTCTCGTACGGCACAGTAGAGAAAGCATCGTCGGGGTCACATCTGTCTTTGAGGTCCTGCACCAAGGTCGAGTATCTAGAAGCGCTGTCACCCATGGCAGTGATGGAGTTCTCCAAGTCCGACCAGCCAATGATGGCGGAGAAATGTCTAGTGGGCTCGCCATGGAGAGCTGCCTGGATTCTTCTTTCCAAGTACACGGTCCACCCTTCATTCAACCAAAAGTGTTCCCAGGAGCAGTTGGTGACCAAGTTTCCGGACCATGAGTGAGCAAGCTCGTGGGCAATCACGTCCACATTTTGTCTGTCGCCACTGATAAGAGTTGGCGTCACGAACGTGGCATTAGGGTTCTCCATACCTCCGTAAGGGAAGCTCAGAGGCAACACAAGCGCATCGTACTGGTCCCAAGGGTACTTGTAGACGAGCTTCTCTGCAGCCTGGAGGAAATGCTCCATATCCTCCTCGAACTCGTGCTGACAAGACTTGACCTTGGATGGCTCCGAGTACACGTGAGATCTGGGGCCAATAGGAAGCTTCGTAATGTCACCCGAAGCCAAGGCCACCAAGTAGGATGGAATTGGAATTGGCTGGCTGAAGAGGTACGTGTTTCCATTGACGCCCTGAGGTCTTCCACTCATCAAAGTAGGAAGTTCAGATGTGGCCTGGAACTCGTATGGGGTCTTGACAGCAGGAGTATCGAAACATGGGAACATACTTCTGGCGTGGATTGGCTGACACTGCGAGAACAAATAAGGAGCCTTCTTTCCATCAGTAGCCTCCTTATCCAAAAACTGCAACGCAGTACAATCCTTGGTGGTCTCGAAATCTATCTCAAGTTTGAACTTCTTGGTGTCTTCTGGAAGAGTCACATATAAAGGAGAACCCAAGGCCTTTGTGGTCTCACCAAGCTTGAAAGAAGCAGATTCACCGTTGACCTTGGCGCTCTTAATGTCCAAGAACGAAGTGTCCAAAACAACCTGTTTGGCAGCACTGAGATTTTCGAGGGGAAAGGTGACGGAACCAATGATCACCTTCTTGGAGAAGTCCACCTCGTAGGCCAATTTGGTGGTGCCAAAAGAAAAGTTCTTGTAGTTGGATAAAGTGGAGGGGTCCAATTCGGGCGACTGGGAGGGCCTGTGGCCGGCAACTGCTTTTTCCATTATGTGCTAGATGGTGGAAAGTATGCTCAGTGAAGAGATATTATGCCTGTCTTACACCCATACACCATCGCTTGCTCGCGAGTGCGTATAAGGCAGCTGTAGCTGACAAATGTGGTAGGGAAGAGTCTATGTGGAAGTGTGGCTTGAATTACTTTAAAAAAAACTCTGTGGTTTATTTATTTTGGTGTTTGAAAATGTGCTTTTTTCCAAAATTTTTTTCACAGACCTGAGATATACCGTACTTAGGAAGCATCCATGCGTCCATAGTCACTATAGACCCATCATTAGCCATTACAATGGAGTTATTCTGGTCGTTTGAAATCATTCCAAATCTTTATGGTTGCAAGATAAATGTACGGTGAAACTACAGGAAACTACTGTGAAACTACCATGATACCAGTATGTGTCTATTAAAGCCCTATGATGATGTGCTGTACTCATTAGAGATTGTTGTATACCGCGATGTTCTGGTCTCAGAATTTTATTTTTTCCACTCTATACGTCAAACAAAAACTTTATTATGAGATAGTTTTGTTTTTGCATTTATCCGTGTTTTAATGTATGTTGCAGCCAGTGACAGCGTTATATACACTCCTAAATTACTCAGTACAGATACTTCCAAGATATCGGGTTTGAGGCATAGCAGGTAGTTTGTTTGTTTTTTTTTGGTTTAGGGAACTCCTCGAGACCATCTGAATTTCCATCCCTGCATGCGGTGAAATAAAAACCCATTGATTGAACGTACATCTTCTTTACTACTGTGAACCAGAATGGCGTTATCTCTGCCCTTAGATAAGTCCAAACCCAAATTATCATCCATGTATGTTTAATATTATGAAATTTACATATTTTTTCTTGGGTGGTTGATGATGAATAATTTTTTATCAGAGTGGATTACCATAGGGTCTATGTGCAGAGCTGACCATTGAAATCTCTGTATACCAGAGGTTTTAAGTAGAAGAATCTCTCCACGACTAGGGATTTCCAAAGGTTTAGATGGTCGGGATGCTTTATTGACTATTCAAAGCTAATTTCAGCAGATAGTTTGGGTCAGAAAAAGTCTGATGTAGTATTATTGGTGCTTAGTGAGAGGTTCAGAAAGGGTACTCAATCCAGAAATCAAGTCAGTGGTACTGGACATGCCAAATTACGCTGATCGCTGTTGCAATTGATGAGAATTTATTGAGGCAGAGGGCTTTTTTCGAATTTGGATTGGAAGACTCTGCGATGAGAGCAGCTTTTTTGGCCCTTCTTAAGCACGCCAACTTCTTATTTTGGGTCTCAAGGTCAGTGAGAAAGTACAGAAATCTTCTATCCAGCAAACCAATTCAATCAAAAGTCAGTCAAAAAGTCAGCCATTACTATATGCTTCAATGTCCAGAAATGTATTGGATTATGAATTTAGCCCAGAAAAAGGTGAAGTTTTAAAGTACTATTATGCAGACAGTAACTGGGGTAGTACATTGTTAATTAGCACATTGTACATTATACATTATACATGCGAAGGTACATTGGTATAGCACTAGGTATTTGAATAGTTCTTGAGAGGAAGATCCTAAAAGCACTAGTATAAGTAGTAGGGGTAAGTGTGCCCCAAGACTTAACATATGTGTTCACCATGAGAACTACTTAATGTATACAAGGCTTTTGGACACAGGCAAATCCCCCAGCTTCAGAGTGTATATCGTACTCTTTTAGTTTATTACTAGACTTGCAGTTCCACACCAGAAGGCTATTCAATTTGAATTGGTTGGTTCTAGTTGTGTGTTCCAGAAGGCAGCAAGTAGATCCTCGACGAATAACTTTCTGAATAGGACCGTTTGAGTGTTTGAGTGTTCTGGACCATTTTTTATTCTGAAGTTGACCTTCGAATTCTTGAAGGATTAACCAATACAAGGGCTCATCAAAAGGTCAGGTGAGTGTAGATATACATCATCATCATTGACCAGTTCTAAATGAGCAACCAGAACAAACACTTAACTTCAGCCAAAGTTTTGGTGGCACCCTGAATCTGGCCAATGTTCTGAGTATCTACATCTACACCATTCTCAACTTAGCATATCTATCTAAGTATACCCCTAGCCCGGTCACTGTACTTTATTAAGTGGTACATCAATAGTTAGATGAGTAGTAGTTTTTAACATACACAGCCTACCTGCTACGAATATCGTACCCGTCCTACTTAATTGCCATATCTAATAGTTTTCGTCATTGTCTACTGTCACTGTCTACTGTCTAGTATCTATTAGATGTACTCAGTAGTGTACTGAGTAGCGCACTGTAGTCTCTAGGATTATTAACAACATTGTATCTTACATGAAGCTCATGAAAGTCATAGCGTTCCAAAAAAGAAATGTGGAGCCACTCCCAGTCTCAGCACGGAATGTCCTTACACACAACGGGAATCGTTTTCGAGGAATGATACTGTGTGTGACCGAATGCCGGCTGCACCAGGGCTCGCTTCAGTGCGAATACGAGCGACTGCACTAAATCCCGCAGGGCAGCACGGGCGCTTCACAATAGGCCCTCCGCTTGTATGCAGTTTTGGGGAACAACCGTGCAGATGCCGTTATTTGAATCGGTCGCCAAGCAAAATATTCGAGACTTCTCCTCTTTCCCCATATCTCTTCGAAACGTCTTCATTCCTCGTGTCCTCGGCTACGTACAGCATTCCCAATGGATTAAGCTTTCGCGACCAGACTTACTAATCGTTTGAGAGGCGGAAACCGAACCAAATCGAACCGATTGTTTTCATTGTATTCTTCGAGCCCTCCTTCCTGATCTCCCTTCGCACCTCCTTCTATTGATCGATCTTTTCCTTTGTTTGCACGGTGAGATCGCAGCCAGCTCATCTTTGAGGCGCACGTGACCAGCACTCACACTTTGGCGAAACTGCATCAGTCTTCCGTCCCACGCAATCGTCTCACCCTGCCTCGAAACTCTCTTTGACCTGCTCCACCGTCACATAGTTGCGCCGGGAGACTATGGATATCCACGCGCTGCAACTGAACATCCGCCCCGAAATCTCGCCCTTCATCTCCGTCATGTCCCCTCGTGACTTGGCTAAGAAGCCCGACAACGTGCAGTCTCCACTACACAGGCTCCAGGAGGAGATAGCCAAGGATATGTCCCACGGATACTCGCTTGCGCTGCATCTCAGCTTCAGAGAAGATCCTGACAAATCGCCCAGTCGAGAAAATTCGGAGACTGCCAGTTTGTACTCGTTTGACTCGGTCTCCACCAATGGAAGGCTTCTAGATCGCTTGGACTTGGAGTCCGAGGACTTCAGCGACGTCGAGAGTAATCTACGAAGACGAGAGTCCACCATTCTGATCCAAAGCACCGGCAGGTTGCTCGACCGCTTAGGCCTCGACGACTCTCCGGAAGAAACTGCTCATAACCCGTTCAACACGTTGCAGGCTCCTCGGGATGCACCCATACGAGTGAACTCGTCGCTTGGGTTGGAACGTATGCGGTCGGCCAACTTACCACCATCCAGAACCCAGAGCCAGAGCAGCCGTGTGCCCATCAAATCGGCTCCGCATAATGTGGTGCAGCCCAGGAAGAACTTCTCGTTCGACTCATTGAATGGCGAGCTCTCATCGGGCCAGAACTCCTCAGTGTCTCTTCAATCCATGGGCAATATGTCCTCCACTTCATTGAACGTGGGCCCAGGCCATGGACTAATGCGCCGTGGCTCGCTGCAGAATAATGTCAAGAAGTACCCAGCTTCTTCACCCATCCAGGAATCCTTTGACGTGTCTACATCACTGGGGAACAGCAAGAGCTCCCCTTCGCTAACGCAGAAACCATACATACACCGGGGTCACGAGAGCTCGCCAGAACTCTCACAGGAATCCCCTCGTCTTCCAGTGCAGCTCCTGACCAAACGAACCGTTTCATCTTCTTCCAACGGGTCAGCGTCTTCGTTGGAGATCACGCTGTATTTCTTCAGCCCAAGCTCTAAGTTCGACCAGTCCATCGACTCGGCCACAAACAAGGCCATCCAGCTCCGACTCCAGGGCAACCCTCGTGAGTCGTCATACCGGCTCAAGCTTCTAGCAGACGGCCCCGTCAATTACCCACGTGCCATGTATCTATATGCAAAAGCGCTATTCAACGGCCATGGAGTCAAGCTCAACGAGGCCCAAGGTGTTAGGTGGCTTTGCAGGTGTATCTTGGCATCGTACATCCTAGAGAGCTCCAGTATCGAGGGCAGTGCGCTCAGCCATTACATGCCCAAATTTGCAGACATGACCATAGACAAAATGATCAGCTTGATCCACAAGAACATTTCACACGAAACCAACGACGTGGTTTCGCTCACCACAAAGTTCCAGGCCTTGCCCACGGCTGCCATCACCAAGGTGATCCAGCTCAATGCAAACGACAAAAACACTGTGGGCGGAGCCTACTATCTTCTTGGAGAATGCTACTCCACCGGGCAAGGACTGGTGGCCAAAAACGAAGAGAAGAGCCGGTTTTTCTTGGCCAAAAGTGCGGCCATGGGATACTCCGATGCAATGAATAAACTCGGGGAACTATGGTGTTCTAAGTCGAAGGCTCATAAGAAGGACCTACACATGGCCGCAGCGTGGTTACGCTTGGGCGAGACATTCGGCAAGAAGGATATGGGGAACAGTTGGATATACAAGGAGAAGTACATGGCACAGAAGAAAAAGTGATTTGTTAACATAAGATTCCACTCAATGATGCGTTTGACATTATAGTCGCGTTGGACTAATTAGTCTCGTTTGACTAATCGATCGCAACGCTCTGGCCTGAACAGAATATGTAACGAGCGCCGCCATTGATGTCATGGGAGTAGATTTCAGAAAACTCCCGAACGCAGTTATAAAGAAATGCACAAGTCTCTCGGAGTTCCGAGTAGGGGCCCAACGGTAGGTAGTAAGTGTCTGCATTGGGACTGATGGAGGTGGTTGACGGCCGCGAGCTCGTAGGAACCCGCCTACTCCAGCTCTTGGGGAACACGGTGCTTGTTGGCGGGCACTTGGCGAAAAACGATTGTGCCTCCTTGCAGTGGTCGTCCATCTTTTGGTGATTCCGTATGATTTGGCGTTGTATCTCGATGACTTTGTATTGCGTTTCAGATGGCGAGTCTCGGCTGACGGAAAGGCTTTTGATGGCTCTCTCCAGGTTCTGGTTCTGGCGTCTCAAAATCGACACCTTCTGCATCGCTAGAATGGCCACAATGAATGAAAAGAAAGCTCTTTTTTTGTCCGACACATTATTTGTTTTGATATATCGTTCCAAACGACCCACGAACAGAACAATCTCTGCGAGCAAGTTGTGCCAGTTTCCTTCGTTGAGTGTTATGTTCTTGGCCATTCTCTTGGAGTCGTCAACGTCACAAAATATACTCATGCACAAGATGTAGTCTAGCTGCAACACTATGGAGAAGAGTGGGTCCTTTGAGCTGACCAGTTCGTGTCTTGTCTTGAGGTCTCGGGCGATCAGAGCCCATTGGTTCTTTGGAACCAGTTCCTCCACGGTACTTTTCGAAGATGTCCCAGTATTTGCAGAAACGGTTTCGTATTTCGTAGCAAGACTCTTTTTCGGACTTTGTTTGGTCCTGGGTTCGGGTCTTGTGTCTGTTTTGGAGTGTAGTTCTTCAGCGTCTCTGGCCTTCCTGCTTTCGAAAATCGCCAAGCCAGGTAAACTTATACTTGAGTTATTCTGACCAAGCTTTTGCAAAGGCTTGGTGGGCAATTTCAACGGCGACTTCAGGGGCGGTCTCGTAGGAAAGGCATTCTTGTATCGGTCCAGCAGAGCGTCTAGGTTTATGCGTAGCAAGAAGCGGGGCTTATCGGAAGCACTTTTGTCGACCCAGCGGACGCGTTTTGGCTTCGTTTTGCTCTCCAAAACTAGGTTAAGCTCGCTAGTCTTCTTCGGCACCGGGTGTGCTATCTCCGAGAACTTGTCCTCGTTGAACATGTTGGGTAATGTGGGGGATAGGAGGGAGATTGGAATGGAGTCAATATCGCTCTCGTTCATGGACTCATGGTCACGCGTTTCCGTGTCACTTGCCTCTTTCTTCTCCTCCTTGGGAACCCCAAATCTAGGGGGCAAGCTGGGCGAAAGGAGTGCCGGTAATACCCCGGACGAGATGTAGGAGGAGATCATATCCTCGAGGTTCCAGTTCACGTTGGAGGTACCCGACGACGCAATAAAGGGCGACTGGCTGCGGGCCTTCTTCTTGATCTGGGGCTTTTTGAGTACTCGGGGCTCGCTGGGCCCCCTGGAGTCTTGGAATATGGCCGACTTCATGGATGAACTAGGGTCTAGGTGCCAGTAGTAGTGCGAATCATAGGGTTTAGGCGCGGCGCCATATATAAGGTTCTGAAGGGAGGTATGAGGTGCCAAGAAAGGAGGCGTGGGTTCGATGGCGGCGGAGGTAAAGTTGAGGAACGAAGCACTAATCTTCGGAATTATCGCCGGAGCTAGCCTGATTTTGGTATGCACGACGCATGGTAAACTCTCAGATTTACTGTCGGCTCCAGGTACAGGCTACGCATGTCCGAAGTGCGATCACTCTTCTCGTACCACTACTACTACCTCTGGCCATGACAGGCACATACAATGAAGTACAGGCCACGCCCCTAGGTGGCAAGAAATGCAAGGACCCGAAAGGCACGATGGGCACGATGGGCACGATGGACAAATCCATGAAACGGGTTGCTTCCATCGGTACAAAGTATACCAGTTCCACCACCAGTTCCACCACCAGTAACTCTACCTACCACGCAAATAACTATGCTCATGCCAATACCAATACCAATACCAATACCAATACCAATACCAATACCAAGACCAATACTAACCCTACCAAAAAACCTAGGAGATATGCCAAAAACAATACTAACAAGACTGACAATACTGACAAGACTGACAAGACTACTAATGGTCAGAACAACGCACTGTGGCCGCCCTCTTTACAGGACTTTGTCAATAAGTCATTCCAGCAGGCAGAAACACTCGACGAGTCACAGAAGAAGATTTTCCAGCAGCAAATCCAGGCGTTGGTCTACTCCGCCGCACATGAAAAGAAGATATTTTCCAACGATTGGGCTCTGCAGAAACTACCTGTGTTTGACCCTTCAGTATCCCTAGCTTTGGTGCAGGATACCACCCAGCCGTCCACACCCAGGATACGAGACCCTCTCAGACAAGAGTCCAGCTACAATTCAAAACAACGAAAGAAACAACGAGCTGCAAGGTTCCAGACCAGTCTTGCTCCGGCTTCGTCTACTCCTCCTCCTGCTGGAGGCTCAACGGATCAAATTACTGGCACTCTGACTGCCTTGGAAAAGAGGTATCTTCGATTGACCTCCGAGCCGGACCCTGCAATGGTCAGGCCCGAGGCAGTGCTTAAAAAGAGTTTGCAGTTTGTTGTGGACAAGTTCCGGAACACCACTGGACTGTACCTGTATATCAATGACCAATTGAAAGCTTTACGACAGGATTTGACTGTTCAACACATCAAAAATGACTTGACGATTGAGGTTTACGAGACCCATGGCCGTATAGCCATAGAAAACAACGACTTGGGCGAGTTCAACCAGTGCCAGTCGCAATTGAGCCAACTTTATGCTGCCAAGGTACTCTCAGACCCTAACTACTACGCCAAAACCTATGAGTTTGCGTGTTACAGGATCCTATACTTATTGCTTACAGGTAATCATTCCAGTGTCATTACGTTGAAGATGGAGGTCATGGACTTAGACGTCAAAGTGGAGAATGCTGATCTCGCACCTGATGTGGCCATTTATAGACAATGTCTTTATAAGGCCTTGGATCTATTGACAGTTATTACTCTTGGCGACTATCATTTGCTTTTCCAGATCTACAGGTGGTTCAAGGACTTGACCGTACCAAACTGTGCATTCCACTTGATGGATAAGTTCATGGCTCCCAAACAACGGTTATTGGCCCTAAACACTATGAGCAAAGCCTTCAAGAAAATGCCCATCGAATATGTCAGCAAGCAATTAGCCATCGAATCGCCCGAACTATTTTTCAACGAGTATGGACTCTCCTCTTTTGCTGACGACGCCTCTTTCGACTTTGCTTCAGCTAAAGGCTCTTTGCAAGCTATTGTTGATCGCGGAACCTTTAAAAAGGTAGACATCAAGGGCCAAGTCTAACGCAAATCAGAATTATCACAAGGATGGTGCAATGGCCATCAAAGCAAAATTGTTTCTCTGGTTTTCATCGGTCTCGTTCATGTAAAATTGAATCTTGTCAACAAGACGTGAGTCATTCAAGATGTGACGGTCTTCATTTGATAATCCTAAGTCCACTGGCCCACTTCTCCTGCCATCTAGCTCATATATGTGGTTGTCCGAGCCCTTGACGTATGTGATGAAATGATACTCTACAGACTCATCGATAGAGGGAGCTTCAGTCTGTCCTTGGGTTCCGTAGTTAGAGTCCAATTGGACATATTGCTCGAGCAGTTCCACTAGCCTAGCATTCTCCTCCACAGTTGAATCTCTCTTGATGTGGCTGAGCAAGAGTGTATTCAAGAGCAGGTCGTTGACTATAAAGTCCGAAGGCAAGTTAGCAAGGACATGCAACAAAGCATAGAGGCCGCAACCATTGCCGATGGTTTGCTTGAACCAATGAACATCCTTGGAGTCGTTTGCGTGGCTCTCGTCCTCCCTCTTCCTGTACTGCTCGTACTTGTCAGTAATTGGGAAGAGCATGATGAGGCCCAATACAGGCTGGGGTAAGAAGGCAAGGAGGTCTGGGTCCGTCAAGGAGTAGACATCTTGGAACTGGAGCACTGGCGAAAGCCCAAGCTTATGCGAGAGCGAGTTGAAGATCTCTGGGTTCGACTCGAGGGGAATCACTCTTTTGGTGTCTGGCATTTGGGTGTATGTAAGGAATAGGAAGCTGAGTATACCCCACGCGGATCTTTCGTGCAACAACTCGCGTGGTTTACTGATGTTCAGTACAGCAAGTACTAAATCAACAGTATTCCATTTATTTTACCACCAAAAACGATTTTCACAGAAAAAAAGTAACCTTAGTAAAATATGGTGATTTTGTATATTCATGTTCTTTTTCAAGTTTTTTTAAAGAGTTTTGGAATTTTCGTAAGCTGTTTACTTCTACTGCTATACTATGGCCGCGGGGAAAATTCTGCGAGTTCTGTGTAGTTATCCTGGATTCTTGTGAATGTATTATCAAAGTGAAAAAAATGTTTCAAATCTAAAACTCGAAGAACTGTCTCAGAACTAAACAATGTTTTCAGAGCTAAATGTAAGCATTACTTCCAATATACCAAGATTTTCAGTTGTAGCTGCCTCCAGCCGCAGCTGTCGAGGACGTATTGAAGTCGGCTCAAAAATACATGCTCGCCGCATGTCTGACTGCAGATACTTTGTTTCAGATTTGTGTCCCTGAACTAGCATACTATTTTTCTACCGACTACTTATGTTAACGCTCGAGGCTTTGGCAACCATTCATACCTCTTTTTAAGTTCCTTTTGATTCTGGCCAAGTCTCGAGTATATCTACCCCAAACCCCCAAGCGTCTGCCTTGTTGTTGTCATGCATAGCGCCACTTTTCTATTAGTGGCGATTCCAATCCCGATTTTCTTCTTGGGATGTTCTACAGCTTACTTGATCTCATCATGTTCGGGCTTTGACACTTGTCGCTTGTACTTGAAGACGTTTCTTGCGTGTCAACTAAGCATAATTCTATTTAGAGTTGTGCTTACCATTCGCAGGTCTACTATTGGCTACTCGCTGACTAGGGGCCGCTTGCCAGAAACACCTGTTCTGAACCCCCGTGACAAGTTCATCATTCCCATATTGGAGGAATGGATCAAGCTAGTTTTGTTGGCCTTGTGCACCACGTTTGCCTCTGGTAGTCAAAACTTGTGGTCCCATGTCATTTTAGTGGCCTGTATTTTTACACTCAACAAGCTAGTATGCAACTATGTGACCTACAACCCGCTGAATTACAAAAAACGGTTCAAGTCTTTTATTCGGCTTTACAACAAGTACTTGGAGCATATCCAATGCAATTTCCATAAGAAGTCTATTTCTTCCACCTCTTCAGACAGCAACAAAAGTACTTTGATTCTGCAAAGCTCACTTGATAATAAGGATCCACTGGCGGAAAAGCCTGTCTTCCTGCCTGTTTTCTTCGATAGCCTATCAAAACAAATATCCCCCATCGACTTTCCCCCGAATGGAAATATGGCTCATCACGACATGATTGATCGCCTTTATTCGGTATCTCCCAGGGATACTCTCCACTTACTGTACGGGGATTACGACTGTGACCTAGAAGAAAATTCTTTGTTGCTTGCAAATACATTTAAGAACTACCAGGCCACCCAAGTCCTCGATCCGAGTGATGATGGTGTCGCCAATATTGATGATTCTGCGGAGGTAATTGAAGACTCACCACTCTCAAGTACAAAAAGATCCCACACTTCAAAGCTAAGAATGTCATTTATGTGGTTCTCATGGTTGCTTCCCCTAGAGGAATCAGCACCTCCAGTGACTCAAATGACCAAATCAGCTATCATCAAGAAAAAATTATCCACTTATACGCTCAACAGCGACAGCTCATCAGCCAAGTCGATACGGTCGAGAAAGCTGTTTGGATCATTTGATTATGAAAGTCAAACGGGAATCAGGCATAAAAGTGTCGCTAATAGCCACACATTCCGAAAGTTTGCGGCATTTGCTAACAAATACCTTGACTTTTGGTCGCCAAATCTAGCTGGAATTTTGAGGGTTCTCGATCCAGCGTTCATGAAATTCGGAGTGCCTCTTGACAAGATTCCAACAATTCTCTTCACCATGCATCTTCTTAGCATTGGCCTTTGGCAGTACGCCTCCGTACTTTTACTTGCATTTCCTTTTATTCTGCCAACAGTGCTGTACAGCAGCTGGGCTCTAATCTGTCCATCGATTGCTATAATCAAGTTGTTTTTCGTCAACTACTTGCACTGTCAATGCACACTATCATACAAATACTCAATCACGATTGAATTTTTTGTCAATGTTAGTCTAGCCATCTTGATTGGCTTCCTATACTTTTATTGACACCTCAACTATTTGAATATAATACACATTAATTTAGATCACGGTTCACACCGGGGTATTAGTCGGCTGCCTTATGAATTTGCGAGAGGAAGCTCTTATTAGTGAAGGTAAAGCCTTGAACATGTAAGACGTCTTCCGTATTCAGACCAAACCCAGCGCTAGGCGGTGTGAATGGCATGCTCGTGAACTCATCATCAAAATTCTCCGCCAATACCGGGTCAGTAACAACCGGGAGAATTGGGGGAAGCACATCGTCTATATTTTCCGGCTCGAATTGCGACCAGTCGATGAACCGAAAGAACCTATGCTTTTTTAACGTCTCGAAATCTTGGTCAATGTCAAGTCGTTTTTTGGGGTTGGGTTGTAATAATTTTCTGAGGAGATCCTTAGCATCAAGCGACAAGTAGAAGGGAAATTTCAAGTACTTCTTGGAATGAACGATCTTGTCCATGATTCTCTCCGTGGTGGATCCTGTGAACGGTGGAGAGCCCGTGAGCATGTCGAAAAGCACACACCCTAGAGACCACCAATCCACAGTAAAGTCGTAATCCTCGCCTTTGATGACTTCTGGGGCCATGTATAATGCAGTTCCAATCATCGAGTGTTTTGAATCCGAGTCGCTGGAAGATATCTTGGAGAGCCCAAAGTCCGTCAAGGCCAAGTGGCCGGAGGACTTCAACATGCAGTTTTCCGGCTTCAAGTCACGATAAATAACCTTCAAATTCAAATGTAGATAGCGTAAAGCCAAGATGATTTCGGCGATATAGAACGAGGAATCCTTCTCGCTCATATAGTTCAGGTGCGCCAAATGGTGAAACACCTCTCCACCATCAAGGTACTCGAGTATCAAATACACCTTGTTATTATCTTGAAAAGCATAGAAGAGCTTGACGATGTTGGGATGGTTGACTTTCTCCAAGATGACCTTTTCGTTCAACGTTCTCTCGTAGTTCTTCTTGTGGATCTCGTTTGTCTCATTAATGATGAGCGAAGCCTTCTTGAGCTGTTTCTGGGCAAACAAGTTCCCCGTGCTCTTTTCCCGGACCAAGAGAACCTTTCCATAGGAGCCGTGGCCCAAGACTTTGATGGGCTCAAAGTCATCCAAACGTGGCCTGTACTGGGCCTTATTCAACGAGGCTGAGACATATGACTCATGAATGTCCACCTCATACGACGACGAGTATTTGGAGACGCTGCTTCGGCGCCGAGACATCATTGGGATGGGATGCGACACCAAGTCCCCAACCGTATCGTCCTCCGTGGAGTCTGGTTCCTCAGGTGTGCTTGGACGGACACGTACTTCAGCACCGGGCAGACAGGGCTCTTCATCGAGAAGCTTGTAATTGAGGTTTCTGAAGCCCTTGGATAACTCCGACTCGTAGCCATCCATATCAAAAAGTTCAGACATCGTGAGAATGTGGAGTGGCGTATACAATGATACAATGGGCAGCTTTGAATTGGACCTTTAGCGCATGTCAGTAATTACGCTGGGATGATGCAGAATATAGAAGATGGTGCGCCTAGTGAAACCGCGCTCGAGCATCAAGCGTGTGCTCTGCCGGAAAGTCGAGATAACACCCCCAAAAAAGGCAACTATATGCAGACAAAGTTGCCATGAGTCTTTTCTCTCAACTTGCCAGGAACACAGTTCATGATCGCCAAATTTACCATTTTCGTAACTTACCAGTTTGGCAACTTATTATTTCGCATTTGTCTACAAGACCTTGTAAGTATGGGCATGCTTACGTACTCTATATTCCATTGTGCGGAGATGATGTCCAAGCCTAGCATATGGGGTATACCTCGAGATATATCCGAGACTTGGAGTGGATATAGTCCATCATTAAAGATTCGATGCATCCGGGCGAAGAGGTTCCGTTTCCGCCAAGCGAAACTTTCTTCAACGACTTATCCGGAAATGTCAACAACACTTCCATCTTGTGGTGCTCCAAGTGGTAGCGATCTTGCAATTTGGTGCAGACCGTTTTGACCAAATCCTGCACGCTGGTGAGTTTGTTCTTGTTATACTTCATAACCAACATTTCATCTGCAAGCAGGAAGTTGAGTTTGATTTTCAAGTACTTCAGAGCCCCGTGGCTCGACTCGGGGTGGACGGGAGTTCTGGTGCTGGGCCAAACATCTGGTGGAGCCCGGAGTTTAGCGTGTGCGCTCAGGTGTCTCACACTTGAGGCGTGCCGTAGATTTGCTACCAGCGCGGTAGAGTTGGCTTCGAAGTACGCACTACTGCGCCTCAGTAGGCTGAGTGCACGTTGTTCGGTGAACTCGTCCCTTTCACTTCCTGTATTTGATGGTGGTGCATTCAATGAAGGTCCTGCAAACAGATGTCGTCTCTTCCAGGGATCCAAGCTTCTTTCTTGTAATGTCTGCGATGAACGGTGCACAAGACTATATGTTCGGGGCGTACTGCGAAGAGCCTTGGAAGGCAGATCTGGCACGGGATGGTTGAAATATTGGGGTAAAATTGTTTTGCCGCAATTGTCTTGAGTGATTTCTTCATAGTCTGTAATTGTCGAGTCGGGACTATGAAGGCTACTGTCGAATATTGACGATGTTGAGGACATCATACTGCTGGAGTCGTTCTTCCTTGCCAATGAGTGACTTCTGAACATCATTAATTCGGCCCGAGGCTGCTTGAGGTTTTGACTGGAGCACTCTTTAGTATTGAAAGCAACTAAGGGAATGAATAGTGACTAAAGGGTAGTTCGTAGGTGTTCAGAGTCTGATGCGTAGGCACTCTTGAAGTAACCAGCTTCTCTCTGGTCGCACCAGCCTGCACCCTCCATGCAAGACCCGCATTAACAATAACAATGTTATCTAATGGCATTGTTGTCTTGATCGTCATGTCAAACTTTAATTTGGATTATTGAAGGAGTCGTTCGAAAAAAAAGGGACAACTGATTCAACAAAAGTGCGTTTCAGCTGATTCTTGCTCTCGCTTTACAACTGCAGCTAGGGCCAAGCTCTGGATATTCTCTGGTATGCAAAACAATTTTACATGAGTTTGCGTCGTATTTTCTGTGGCTGTTTCACTCTGCGCGCGCGAGGTCGTATGTTTACATTCCTGTAGGAAAATATGCAAGTCGCAGAAGGGCTTCAAACAACGAACACAAATTTAAATCTACTTACAGGTGCTGTAGTAATGGACTCGTAACCCCCGATTGAGATCAAGTGAGAGCATTTAACTTTTGTGCGATGTGTTTTGAAGGAGCGACACCAATTTGAGGTGGATTTAAAGCGAATCTTTTAGGTTTTCAGCCAGCTAAAAAGAAAAATTCATGGCGGCCAACACAGTTCCACCGGATGCAACCCGATGCATAGAATCCGCAAACTACTTTCTTGCCGGTTCCGCATTTGGCATATGTGACGTCTTGTTTCGTTACATAGTGCATATAAATTGAGGCCGCACATGAAGAAGAAAAAGACAACAGAGAGGCTTGGGCTTGCGTAAAGCCGTTTTCTTGACACAACTTGTCAAAGAGTTGCTTTCACCATCTAAGCCTCATAACCGCTTCACCAAGAAAATCTCGGAAAATCCAGGTCCCCTCTCCTTTTGCTACGGAAAATATTTCATTGTGTCTATCTGAATGGACTATACTACATACTATACAGACTGCACATAGTCTTGTTTTGGGGTCTGGACTCACATCAAGTGCTCTTATAGTCTGGATGGATTTTACCACCCTAGATCTTTGGTATCAATCTTTCTTCTCATCGGTAGCATATAATCTGAGTGCATTTTAGGCTGTAGTGGACTTGTTTGCGGACTTGTATCATTGTAGTCCTTCACCAAAAAGCTACCAAAGAGATTGGAGTTCCCCAGCGTAGGCGTAAGAGGCTCGTTGGACTTATTAGACATACCTTTTGGAGGAATAGAGAAGTCCGAGACCCGGGTGTCATTGGAGGTTGGCCTCATGTCGTTTCTCATGAGAGAACTGTTGCTTGAGTTTGATTTTTTGGTGGAAGCGAAAGAGCGATTCTTATGAGGACTTTTTCTAGATGCTTTTTCGTTCCCTTCCTCATCATCCGACAGCGAGAGCTCAAACATATGTATCAAGGAAGTAATGCTGTCCAAAGTACGGACAGATTCAGAGTGCACTAACTGAGATGGCTTTGCGTCTGTTTGCACTGACTGTTCTAGTTCATGGAAAGTATCTCTAGACTGTAGCGTGAAGTCACTGCTTCGGTTAGAGCTAGAATATGACAGGTAAAGCATCTTGGAGCGAGGAAGGCTTGGGGCATTAGCCATCACAGGACTTGATCGTGACGACGACGACGAGTCAGTGCCAGAAGAATTTATGGGCTCTAGTGGTGCCGTGGTGGAGAAGGAGTGGTTTTTCTGCACCGCACTGGACAAAATCGTCGAGTGTGAATCAAGAGAGTTGAGAATTGTTTCATCTGACGGGCCATTTCGCCTGGATTTGAGTATGATATTCTTGGAGCGGTGATCCATTATGAATTGAGTCAATAGCGACTTGGCGAACGGCTCGGAGTGCTTCAACAAGCCGTCCAATAGAAGATTAAGGTTAGAGATAATCAGCAAGTACTCTTGGGTGACCTTCCGGGGAACTCCAGCATTATCGGAGAAGTCGAGTTGGACCCTGGGAGCACATTCAGTGAGTTTCGATATATTGGGGAGGATTATCTCTCTCTGAAGCACGGTGAGCAAGTGCTGGAAATCTCGATGGTACTTGGAGCACGAGATCTCTTTTCCCGACATCAAAACAACGTCGAGTTTATACCACACTTTGTTTTTCGTATTGAGTAAGGCATGAGTGACTTTCGCCTTGACCACATAATCCACTAGGGGTTCCTTAGGGGCCCCAGTTTCGTACAACCATTGTGGGGTGATAGGGTTATGAGTGTCGTTCACTGCAATTTCCATATATGAAGATGGAACAAGACCACTCAGGCTGCTCTCAATGGATTGCACAGACAACCAGCCATTGCCATGTCGCTTCAACAACTTCACGTATTGATTTTTACGTACAGATACCTCGGCCGAATTTTTGGCTTCGAAATTATACTTTGCTTTCAAAACAACAACTCCCGAGTGCGAGCTGTTGGGCAGCGAGCCAGTAATATTTGGAAGGGTGTGTTTTTGGTTTGGATTTTGGAAGGGAAACGAGATGGAAACCTGTTTGTGCGGACGGCCCGTCTTGCGTTTGGAGGAAAACATATCAATGTGTGCTTAATAAGGAATCCAGCAATAAACTGAATGTAAAGTCAGATGTGAAAGAAAAACGAAGAGTAGCGTATGTGTTGCTACAAGACTCATAGCAGGACTCACGCCGGCTTATGTGACGTGTACGCAGGTTGAGCATGAAAGAGACAAAAGTTATGCACAATCATGCGATTCGGGTAAACCTGCGCATGTCAGCTTCTGTACTTCCGCGTACGCTCCCGCCCCCTCTTCCGTGCTTGCATTGATGAGGCAATAAGTGCTTGGCAAAAACAACACAGGTATACGAACGATGACAAATGCTTCTCCAGCACAGCCACCTTATCTTGGCGGTGACATAACCGGGGTACACATTGAAAGTTAACGGTTTGAGCTTATGCCTATTACACAAAATGCTTTGTAAAAAAAAAAAAAAGACTTCGTATAATGGTTTTCAAGAAATTTATACATCATTGTCAACCCTTCATTAATGAGCCCATTCATACGATTATGCTTTCGTCGGCGTAGAATTTTTTTAAACTTAAGGGCCCAATGGGGGAACTGTACACGCAATGTCAATCTACCAAAGTGTTTCCCCAGCGTAATGCAGTAGGGTTGTGTATCGAGGAGGCTTTGTTATGGCTCCACATCACGTTTGTGTGGTTATAGGGCGCTCCTCGATATCACAAATGTACTTTAATTGCTGGTCTATTGTTCTAGGCTTGAAAGGGTCCATCTACTAGAGGTTATGGTGTTAGGTTATTATGGGGCATGAGTGGTTATGTTCACAGACTCTCAATGACTCGGCTAGGTGTCGGTGTCTCGGTTATCAGGGTATGGGTTGATGCTTTCCAGATGCGTCTATAATTGGGGACAGCCGGATATGTGCTCACTTTGGGGTCGGATAGTAGCACTGGTTCTCGCGCGCCAGCGTACATTCGAGGCCGCACTTTATCGCCTTTTTTTTATGCAACGTCAAGGGCGTAGCCTGCATGCTGGCTTCCCGGGGTGATGGCTGTTCACGAGGCCTTTGAGCACGTTTCAGAAGTGTGGATTCATTCATTGCTAAATTAAGTCTAGGCGTTAACATGGGCAGCAATCACTTCATCCCTTGCTGTTGGCACATGGAGTGATTGTTGCTTCACGCTTCTAATCTATGGGCTTGAGTGTGCTTGCGCGCGTCAAACAGCTGTTTTGACACTAGCATGTGTGAGTCAGGTCACAAGCAACCGTAGCTTACTCGACGAGAGTAGCGTATCTAAAGAGTCGAGGGAGTCAACTTCTTCGTATGACTCCGTGCCCGGGAGTTTCACAAATAGATTGTTAAATGCTACCTTCTGGTAGATAAGCGTCTTAAAGTCTTCATGATTGTGAATACTCGAAGCATCGACTCGGACAATAACATTGTCATTGGTCTGTGTTTTGATCTTGCACCGGACAAACGTGTCCGGCTGCATCTTAGGTGTCGCTAGCGATGGTGGGGGTTGGGAATATTTCAAGCTGCCGGGCGACTTGTGGCTGTAGTTAGGCGTAGGAGAGTTGAATCTTTGAGTATCAGACATACGTGGTGTCTCGTAATTGGAATTCAGACTCCATAAAGGTTTGGTATAGAACTTTCCTTCTGGCGCTGAAGTGGCTGTTTCATGCAGCATAATTCTAGGAGAATTATCTGGTGTCTCACTGATCTTGCGCATCTGAGGCGTAGGTGGTGCAGAGGCACCAGAGAACGAGTGGTTTTGGTCTCTTCTTTGAGATTGTCCAGGGTTACTCACAGTCCTTGACCTCTCGAGGTAAGACCCTTTTCGGGAGAGCCCACCATCGGAGGTTGACATTGACCTTCCCAATCCAGACGTGAAATTTGCAGCCTGCTGGTAGTGGTTGTAAGTGGTCTTCGCATTAGCCTTTTGGGAAGCGCCTCTTGACGGAGCAAAATACTTGATATCTTCAATTGGCTTCTTCAGTACCAAGGTGGGGTCCGAAGTAAACTTGGGTTTCGACGCCAACACAATGGAGCCAGGCAATATGCGCTGGTTGATTTCGTCGTTAGTGCTGTTGAGAGCGTCTTGCACAATAAATCCAGGAAGGTTCTTGTAGCTGAGCGAAAGCCAGTTGACCAAGGCAGTGCAGACCTTGAAGCGCTTGTTCTGCATTAGGGTTTCCATGTACATACTTAATTCCTTGCATCTTTTGGAAAATAAGTCGCTTTGTTCACCGGAGGTTCTTCTTTGACTTGGCACCGGTTCAGGAAGCTTGGGTAGCTTCAACAGTGCTAGGTCCACTTCCTTGGGGTCGATTCTGTTGATGAACTCAAGCAACAACAAGTGCAAATTGTAGAAATCCAGGTAATACCGACAGTGGTAACCCTGCTCCCCGGTACTATAGCTAACATCCACTCTGTACCAAAACCTATCCTGGAAAGTAAGGTAGTTACTCACCGAAACCGTCAAAGGGTACGGCATATTGTTTATGGTTAACGGACCGTTCTTCTCAAGAAGCATCTGAACCTGGACGTCGTAAAAAGTATTGCTTGATACGGTATCCTTGGTTTTCACCTCGTGAAGCCACAGAAGGGTGATGGGGTGGACAGGATCATTGACAGCAATATCCACGTATAGCGAAGGTACTAAACCTGGGCTGGAGATCTTATCAATAAACTCCACAAGTACCCAGCCATGTGCAAGTCTATCTAGGAGTTTCAAAACATCCCCTTTTTTAACACAAAGCTCGTCTCGTGATTCAGCTAGGAAATCGTACTTAGCAACGAGGATGATTTTTCCTTTAATTTTGGAATTGACTTGTCCCACCTGCGTGGGTGCGGAGATTTTGAGATTCTTCACGCCCTTCGAAGACCCTTTTGTCATTGTCCAAAGTTAAAGTTTAAGTTAGGCAGTGGTTGAATTCAGGAGAGATCTATTATGCGCGGCTAGGGCATAATATGTTCAAAAACAAACGCGTTTAAACTTTCTCTGGAGAAGGGTCACGTGCGCAGAACAAGAGAAAAAAGCCTAAGGCGGAGTTATGCCTCATGTCCGGGGTGGGGTTTCATCTGGGAATGTTCGATGGAACGGTTTGCCTAGATGTACGGGGCTACGGCTGAGAAGGGTCCAGTTTCTAAATTTACTGGCATTGGGTGGGTGGACACTATGCTACGGTGTTTCTTGGTCTTGTCTACAGGAAGCTTTCAGCACATCGTGTAATATGACTATTGTAACCAACATGAACACGCACATACACATTCTGGCAGACAACAGAACAAACAGTCACATAGTCAGATAGTCACTAGTCAAATAGACAGATAGTCGGATGGACAGATAGTCGGATGGACAGATAGTCGGATGGACAGATAGTCGGCTAGAAGGATATTCACTTATTCAGATAGTAACGTAGATACCAGAACAGGAAGTAGATGGATTTATACAATTAACACTTCGTAGTAAGTGTCAGTGTCAGTGTCAGTTACATGGTAGCTACAGTAGTAGATGTTTCCAGCAAGCGAACCGAAATGACAGCTAAGAGAGTCATGTCAGATTGTAAGCTGGCATTATGATTATTCTACATCCGGCCATTTATGCTCGATCGTATGGAAGAGAAACGACTTCGCTGGTTATCCGGATGGGTATAAAATATGTGGAGAAAAAAAAGAACTAGGAAGAGCACGATAAAATTTTCGCTCCCAGGCCTAGAGGGTCGTGCGCGGCGATTCTTCATCTTGACGCAGCACAAAATATCCATCTCGTAATCCCTGGGTCTTTGAGCGCGCAAGGTGCCAGACTAGTTGGACCATTTCGCGGTGTGGCCATATCATGTCCATTTTTCAAGGCGACCGCTTTGGGCGCGCCCCTGACAAATTAGGAAATACAGGCCACGACTCATTTACTATCCAGAAGCGGCTTTTTTGCTTCCTTTTTAGACGGGCATCGGTGCTTACGCGGAAACTCACGGTGGAATAACCAAGAAAGCTACCACCCTTTCCCTTACGCTAGGCCCCCCCACCCAACTGTGGCTCACAAAGCTAATTTTAGGATGCCCACTTATTTATTGCCAGATAAACAATGCAGATTGGGAATGTCCGGTTCGTGGGCTCACACCCGCATCTTTTGAGCGACTTCTGTGCCAGTTTTAGTAATATTTATAGAAGTATGCCGGCAAAGTCTAGTTGTCCAGAAATGGCGCGTCGATGCTTGGAAAGTGTAGTGAATTTCTACCCGGCGCGCGTCAGGGGCAGGTACTGGCCCTGGAAAGGCATATAGTAAGAGGATAGAATTAAAGATTCACTTCCGGAAAAGGTACGCTACATTACCTGGACGTCAAACGGTCGCCTAACTGCCTTGGGAAGATCACATGGTGCTGGCAGGGGCTCACTTATCGTTGATAATGCACGTTACGGGCATAGAATGATGACCGTACATCGGTCATCCCAATCCGAGTCAATAGCATCATATCTAGATCTGCTTTCCATTGTTACTCCGAATTGGGGCCACTATTTGTGGATAATATCAGTGCCGTTGTCGCATTCACGGAGCAAATTGCAGTATTGGAGTCACTGCAAGAAATTTCCCTCACTGGTCCCATTGTTTTAATTTGCGCTTCCAAATACCGCCTCCAGAAATGTGGTAGCCTATTTTAGAAAAGTAGTGATGCTGATCACATGTTTCCTTGAAAATGAACTACATTCAAAGTAAAAGATTGAATGTATGAAATAGGTAATGAAAGTAGATTGAATTACGTATCCACGAGAGTCTTCCATTGTGTAAGCTTCCTAGGCAAATATGCTCTAGAAGTATATTGAATATTTAGCATTAAACTTCTGCATGTTGTTGTGACTCGGAGAGGGGATACAATGGGAGAACAAACGATGGGTAGTGCATTGAATTATCAAGAGTTACATCTGTTTTTTTACTGGTGAACAAAGAGGCTATGCAAGATGCTATGCAGTAGAGACCAGCTGTATCAAGTAAAGTTAGGTACATAAGGTTGATACAAGAAGCCTTATATCGACGGAATAGGCCATGTGGGTACTTGCGGCTCACAATGGGCGCATCACGGATCAAAGAGCATCTGCGAGGTGTGAAAAAGCAAACGCCCAGAAATCCCCGGTTGTGTAGCAACGGGTATGTGGCTGAGTTGCGGAGATATGATCCAGCTGCATGCCGTTCGAAATCCGAGGCTCCAAGTGGTGTTCAGGTAGATCAGGAAAAGAAAAGGCCGCAGCATGGTAGGCTTCCTGCGTTAAAAAACTTGGTTATGCATGAGCCTGCATATATGTGCAGGTACCGCGGGAGCGACATGCGTAATGCATCTGTGCGTCTTAGAATACAGCCTCAGAAGTGACACTCATGTAAAGTGTGTAATTCGCGCAGTGGGCATGGGTTAAGATACTTTGGGATATAAAATTGTTCCAACATCCCCTGATTTCTGGATTGTATTCTGCTTCAGCTTAGTGCAATTAGCCCTTTCCTCAATACCTGACTTACATTCCTTAGGCTTGCCTGACTCCATTGGCTGCATTTGAGCTCTTTCGCTTACTGTGTACCAAGATACTACTACTACCCACTGGTTTCATTCCCAACCAATCACCTACATTCTTTACCTTTACATTCTCTTTTTTCGGGCCCCGGCTCTCATATACGACTTAGACCAACTACCCATTTTTCTAGTCGTCCCTACATCACCATGTCTGATACCATATTCGGCTCCCCCAGTGCCAATGCTATGCAGCCCTACCACAGAGGTTTAGACGACCTCTCGGACATGATCTTCATTCCTTATGACCAACAAATACCAGACTTCACTCAAAAGTCGCCTGCTCCCATGCAGCCTTACTTATCCTTCGATGAAGACTACAATTCGGCCAACATCCAAGACCTACAACTCCAGCTCTACCAGGAGCTACGAAACCAAGTCATGTGGCAGGACATGCGGGGCGATATGTCGTTCAGTTCCAGCCACCCCGAATACGAATCCATCAGCGCAGACTCTTCTACAAACACTCCTACTTTCGACCAGCTGATGTCGTCATTCCTTGAGCCCAGACCCATGTCCAGTATGTCGTCATCAGTGGAGAGTACCACTGCGACCAATACCGCGACCGCGAACTTTGCATCAGTTCCAGAACCCGAGTATGTGGCTCTGAGACCCAAGCCCAAGGCCAAATCCAAGCCTAAGAAACACAAGAGAAAGCACGTGATGCCACGGTCCAAGAAAGGATGTTGGATCTGCAGAATCAAGCACTTGAAGTGTGACGAGAAACGTCCCCATTGCGAGGCTTGCAGACGCTTTGGCATCGAGTGCGACTTTTCCGATGAACGCCCTGCTTACGTGGTCGATAATGAGCTTCGGAAGCAGAAGCTCTTTGAAATTACAAGAAAGAGACGGGCTAAGACGGAGGCTTAAACTGGCGGTGTGGTGTTGCTGCCCACCTTTACAACGGGACTATTTCGTTTCATAATATTTTGTAATAATTTGTAATATTTAATATGCTTGTGTGTAGGTAAGGAGGGGTCTGCAACCAAGAGGCAGGAGGAAGGCAGACAGGAGGGGATCCCAAAGGGGGGGAAAAGTAACAATAGAGATCTGGGCCAAAGGTTATGTTCAACGTGTTATTGTCTTGCCTAGATCGGCGGTTGAATAAGAAACAATAACCCCATATTTGCAGTTTAGGTTGTATTATGCACAATGTCCTATTTGTGCTCAGGTAAAAATGGTCGGGACTAAACGCAGCGCTTCAGGCACTAGTCTTTCGGGGTGCAGGCTCGCTTACCATATCTCGCGCAGGGTGCCTGCACGGGAGCCATAGGAAAAAAGCCGAGAAAGTTTAAGAAAAAAAAGTGCATTTTTTTTTGGCGAGCCCATGCACCACGCCTAACATTGCTCGCGACTATCATATGCATCTCACTCCCACTCCAGCACCTGAATTCGCTTTCGCAAGACAAAATCATCCCCTGTAGTGCCGGAACCATTAATATCCACATCAGGGTCCCCTCCTTCAGTCGTATTGTAACACCCACCGTCACGGTACTCGATCATGGAGATGTAATCTCCTTCAAATCCGATCCATGGGCCGTCAAGGGCATCGATGAGGTATGGGTACGTGTAGTCAGTGAACTGTTCCCTTTCTTCATCAACTGTGGATACTTTTCGGCGATGCTGGATTGCGCCTGCGTTGTACGAGACTGAGAAATCACCATCAAGTAAAGAAGTTTCCTCTGCAAAATGCACATCAGCCCCGCTTGAGACATCCGATGTTGCGTCATGCCTCAGCATCCGAACATGTGGGCCTGCATGTGCGACGTTCGCGTCCGTGTTAGATGTCGGAGCCGATATCAGCAGCAGGTCGTCGTCGAACTCGTTATCGTAATTGTCCGGGTTTTGAATTGCCCGTAAAGCAATGAAGTCATGGAGGGGGAGATAGTATTTCTCAAAATTCCATTCCACCACCAATGTGATCACAAACAATGGTGTGCACAAGATGGAAAGAAGAATGGCGCCTTCAAGTGCTAAAGTGCCACACATGAATAGTTGAAAAATAACCAAGCCAAAAATCAACCGCCGGAATATCATGGGCCACACTTTTCCCGTTGAGTGAGGTGGGTGTACAAAACTGTACATCAATTGGTACTTGTATACAAAGTAGCCCAACAAAAAATACACTAGCCCGCTAGCGACAATTTTTGTAGACACCACTGAGTATATAAGAATGATGATGAACACCAAGATATGTTGCGGCAAATTGAGGCCAAAGTCAAACACCGGTGGTGTATAGTAATAGTACCGGTAATCACGTGGGGTTTTCAACACAAGACTCTTCAAGAAGATTAACTTGCCAAGGATATTAAGAATGAAGAAATCTCCAAGTTGAAGGAGCTTGACAGGAAACATGGCGAGGCCCTGTAAAAGAATCAAATCCACATAGAAGAGCGAGAGCTTTTTCAATGAACTGGCCAATTGAGCTGCAAACTTCTTAGTATCTCCAATAGACGAAACGTAATCCCACAAGGTTCCTGTAATGGTAAAGACCAAGAACAAAATGAAGAAGATGAAGAAGAAATTCTTCAGGAGCGTCAGGAGCTCCACCTCACTCGACAGAGGATACCCTTGCTTCGTGGTGAGTGAGCGGTATAGGTAGGGGAAAGCAATGTTCATGAGCGAGAACAAGACGGGGGGCAAGATACCCGTGACAAAAGTGCTGAGCCATTTGGACTTGGCAATGGCATGTCCCAACTCCGGCCAGAACTTGGTGATGGTCTTAATATCGATTAATGTCGATAACGATGTGACCAAAAAAAAGATCACCAGGTAACTCAATATGATAATGAACGTGATAGTATGAGACTTGGTGAGCCTCTCGTAATATGACAACTTCAAGTTGCGCCAATTGATATCTTTTGCAGCCGGAGCCAAGGACACCACAAGTTTATATACCCTGGGATCCAATATAGTCTGCGCAGCCATCTGTGCAGATGCAACAGAGTCCATGGTGACAAATGCAGACAGTAGAAGCTTATATTCCAGACCTGGGCTCACAGGATACGTAGACAGAACCAGATCATACTTGGATTGTGCCTGCTTGATTTTTTTATCGAGGGCCTCCAATTCCACGGAAAGAGATTCAATCTTTGCCTTAATTTTCTGTTTTCGGCGTGTATGGGCATCGATAGGCGTTGGAGCATGCTCAGGAATCACCCTCGGCAACCGGCTATGGTTAAATAAGTCCACACGCAAGTCAAAGTAATGAGAATAGAGTCTTTCAAGACTTTCAATGAGTTGTTTTCTTTGGTCAAACATGTTCTCCAAAGGAGTCCAGTTATATATTAGTTTGACATTCTCAACGCGGCCAATGCCCAAGTCCTCAATGAAATTCTTGAGCACAGCCGGGTCGTTTCTCTTGATGATGCTTTTAGGAATTCCGTCCACCTTAATGGTACGGTCAGTAATGGAGTTCTGCGACGCCAAATACTTCTGCCGAGTGCTGATGATCAAGTTGGTGTGGCGAAAGAGCATAACATACACCACAGCCGAGAATGCATATGTGAAGATAGGGTAGAGCCAGAGGTAGCGGGGAAACTCCTCACTAAGAGGTGGCTGGCCGCTGGACAGGCCAGATGAGAAGTTGAACACCACCAGGTACACGATATTATCCTTATCGTAGTCGCCGGTAAAATAGTAGCGTATGGGGCTCAAGATGAATATGCACACCACCAGAATCAAGAGAAACACCCGTATGCCGAATTTGAAAAAACTCAACACCACAAATGCATCAAGGCCAGAGCATTCCAAGATCTCCTCATCGGAAATCGACAACACCGCAGGCACCCATTTGAACAAGTGATTGGGAAGGGACCTCTTCTGGATCAGAGACTTTCGGAGGGTGCGGACCGCATACATATGGGGCCATTTTCGGCGGAGAAAACAGAACAAGAAAAACGTCAGGATTCCAATGGCAAGCGAGAGCACTAGCTGGGTCTGAAACACCCGCAGCTGGCTCGGGCCGTAGATCTTGTTATCATCATCAAACATGCTAGACGGTTTGGGGCATTAGAGTGTTTTGGTCGCACGCGTGAATTAACTATTATCGTTGTGCGTGCAGGAATGACAGACTTCTGGCTGATTTGCCAGTTATGGCAGATGAAAGGCACGAAAAAAATTGGAGGTGGCGGCTGCACTTTTATAGTGGATTTCGGGGGTTTGGAACACAAAAGCAAAGTGACACAAAGCCAGATGCAAGACACTATATAAGAAGCCCCTTCTCCCCCGTCAAACACCCTCGTGCTTCGTGTGGAGTGCTACATCAGAACGGAGCTATAATATATATCCTAGTGCGCGTGCGACTGTACATGAGGAAAAATTAAACTAGCGAGCAAAGTGTGAACCTAACCCACACATTCCTTTCCACACTCTACAGCGACGATCGGTGCCCCACACAAGAATGGCCGAAGTGTACGTGGTGATTCATATCGCCAGCACATTTGATGAAACTGCCGTGAGTGTGCCACGTGACGCCGGCGAGCTCATTTCCCTCTCCTGGTGTACGGTGGACTCCACGACCTTGGAGATTCTGCCGCGGAGGTCGCTTTTGGTTAAGCCAGCTAACACCCCTGTGACCAGCGCATGCTCCAAAAGGTATAACCTCTCCAAAGACGACGTGAAAAACGGGCTATCTTTTAAAGATGCCATCGCGGAGTTTGACCTGAAACTCGTCCAGGAACTTGCCAATAAAGACTTTTCCTTTGTCTCCGTGGATATACATGCCTTGAGGGTCATGATTCCTCGCGAGGCCCGGGATAAGTCGGTGGTGTTGCCTGTTTATTTGCAGCATCCACGGGTGTTTGATCTCTATAATGAGTACCTGAAGTGGCAGAAATCTCACCCCGAAGCCATGAGCTACCCCAGCTCGTGCTTAAATAACCTCATTGTGGCTCTTGGTGCCGATACCACTCCTTTCGACCCGGAAGCTCTGCCAGAACCTGCAGACTCAGTCGTGGAAGTATACGCCCAGATCTTGAAGCTGTTGGCTCAAAAATCGCTTTCTGCCGACTTGCACCCATCTGTTTTGACCAAGCCCTACGATACTGCGTTGGACGCCAAGCATTTCTTGGGCGAACGATCCAAAATCTTGTTCCTTTCAAACTTGCACCCGGACACAACGCAGCCTGAACTCGAATCTTGGTTTGGTCACTTTGGCTGCCGTCCTGCAGCGTTTTGGGCGTTGAAAACCGTGGAGAGTGATCCGAAATCCATTCTGTACAGCTCAAAGACTCGCGGCATATCTGCATTTGCTATTTTTGCAACTCACGAGGAGGCAGCGGAAGCTTTGTTTTTGAATGGCCGTGTATTCATGGATAGAGTTGTGGAGGTACAGGCATCTTCCACCAAAGTTCTTGATCGCGCAGCAGAGTTGCTCAATACTTTCCCTCCACTGAAGAATAGGCCCAGACCCGGAGACTGGACGTGTCCCTCGTGTGGCTTCTCCAATTTCCAGAGAAGAATTGCTTGTTTCCGATGCTCTTTCCCAGCAGCATCTGCGGTGGCTATTCAGGAACAAATTTACACAGGCCCTTCCAACGGCCCCGACGGCAAAATCAGAAGGCTCAAGCTGGATGAAAAGCAAATTCCCAACAACTACAGAGGCTACCAGGATCAATATGCAGGTACACATCATACGATGAAAAACGGGGGTAACTACAACTCTGGCTATGGCCATGGCTACAACAACCACAACCATGGTTCGGGCGGGCAAAGGAATCACCACGGTAACACGGTACCGTTCCGTGCAGGAGACTGGAAGTGCACCAACGAATCATGCCAATATCACAACTTCGCCAAGAATATGAGTTGTTTGAAGTGTGGAGCATCCAAGCCTTCTTCCGTGCCAGGCCAGCATTTGAACATGGCAAATTCCAATAGAGCCGATAGTGGAAGCAACAACATGTCTTCGGCATCAATCCACTCGGTCAATTCGACTGCCGCAGCTATTGCCGCAGCCACTGCCAGTGGACAGCCTTTGAATTTGAACCGCAGTTATCTTGGAATGCATCAGCCTCAGACACATCACAATAGAAACGGTAACGGAAATGGAAATGGGCCATATTCGCCCAATTCGTCGTCTCCACAGAACGCCAGTCTTTATGCGAACCTCTCTCATTTGCAGCAATTTCAAATGCAGCAAACCAAGCATCAAGGCAACCTCTTTTTGCCTCAGCACTTGGCTTTGTTACAAGGCCATAACCAGGCACTCGGTGCGAGACACAAGGGCTCGCAAGCACCAGATAACTCTACGGGCTACTATGGGCAGCAATCGGGGACGCACTACAAAGGGATACGGAACGCATCGGATGATGCAGCAGGCCCGGGACTCGATTTGCTAAACAGTCAAATTGATAAAATGACCTTGAACAAGGTCCAGGAAAAATGAACAACGGTAGAAATGGGACGGAAGGAGTGGGTTAAACATTCATTACGAACGGGCGAGCTCAATGGTTAGTATTACGCTCTGTATGAAGCTCGGATAATTTTCTAATAGAAGAAGCGAGTGGCGACTCACTTCGTGGTTAATATAGGTGTAGCATATGTAGATCTAAGAGTAGTATAGTTGTAAAGTAATGGTACAGTGGTATAAAAGGGTATAACTGTTTTATTATTTGGTTTGCTTCAGTGCTTGTTTCAGTGCTTCAGTGCTTCAGTACTTTTGATAATTAACACTTATATTTCAGGTCACGTGCTCGACTGCAACCGAAGCACCGGCCACGCAAGACCTGCGCGCACCTCCCCGTCCAGACTCGTGTCAAGCTACAACCTCCTCCTTCAGCTACTTCCCCTAAACAGCAAAATGCCCGACAAGTATTCGATCATCTTGCCTACATACAACGAGAGGAAGAACTTGCCCATCCTCATCTACTTGTTGGACAAGACCTTCAAGCAGGCCAGCTTGGACTGGGAGGTGATCATCGTGGACGACAACTCGCCAGATGGCACGCAGGAAGTGGCCAAGAAATTGATCGACATTTTTGGTGCAGACCATATTCAGTTGAGGGCTAGAGCAGGCAAGCTCGGCTTGGGTACTGCTTATGTGCATGGCTTGCAATATGTCACGGGTAACTTTGTCATTATCATGGATGCAGACTTCTCGCACCACCCCGAAGCTATTCCTCAATTCATCAAGAAACAGAAAGAAGGAAACTTTGACATTGTCACGGGAACCCGTTATGCTGGCGATGGAGGTGTGTTTGGATGGGACTTGAAGAGAAAGTTGGTGTCCAGAGGAGCCAATTTCTTGGCTGCCACAGTGTTGAGGCCCCACGTGTCGGACTTGACTGGATCCTTCCGGTTGTACAAGAAGGAAGTTTTGAGCAAGGTCATCAGCGAGACCAAGTCCAAGGGATACGTGTTCCAGATGGAGATGATGGTGAGAGCCAAGGCCTTGGGCTTCACTGTTGGAGAGGTGCCCATCAACTTCGTGGACAGATTGTATGGAGAGTCCAAGTTGGGAGGCGACGAGATTGTGCAGTACTTAAAGGGTGTATGGAACTTGTTCACCAGTGTTTAGATGGGGCAAGGTATAGGATCTGAGATCTGAGCAACTGGCTTGGTTTACGTATATTGGTGACATGAGAACAAATGTTTTCAAGGTCAAGTAACGACGTTATTACTAATTCCTGCTATTTACAGTAAACTGCTATTACTTTTACTATTCCTATTCCTATTCCTATTCCTATTCCTATTACTTTTACTATTTCCTGCCATCAGTAGATCTATATGTACATAGAATGCGGCCAAACACCCAGACACCACGACCATGCTCACCAAATCTCACTCCACCTTATTCCCATCTACACCAAATGCCCAAAGACACATACTTGAAAAAAGTGCTAGGAGCAGACCGTTTCCGGAAAATCTCATCCAGCAAAGTGCTCATGGTCGGTGCAGGAGGCATCGGCTGCGAACTCTTGAAGGACTTGCTCTTGTCTGGCTTTGGGGAAGTTCACATTGTGGATCTAGACACCATCACGCTCTCCAACTTGAACCGGCAGTTTCTTTTCCGCCAAAAAGACATCGGCAAACTGAAGTCCTTGACCGTGTGTACATCCGTGGAAAACTTCAATTATTTCGGTGCTAATTTGCATCCACACCATGGCAATGTTATGGATCTGACGCTCTTCCCCATTGAGTGGTGGGCCCAGTTTGATTTCATCTTCAATGCCTTGGATAACTTGGAGGCACGGAGGTACGTCAATTCTGTGGCGTTATTTCTCCGCAAACCGTTGATGGAGTCCGGAACCACGGGCTTCGACGGCCAGATCCAGCCCATCTATCCATATGCCACCGAGTGCTTTGAGTGCCAGCCAAAAGCCACTCCCACGGTGTATCCTGTGTGCACCATCCGATCCACTCCGTCTCAGCCCGTGCACTGCATTGTGTGGGCCAAGGAGTTCTTGTTCAACCATATCTTCAATTCGTCTACGGAGAAGGAAGTGAATGCAGCAGACCTCTCCAAGGAAACGGACGACCCCAAGGAAATCCAGCGCATTTTACTGGAAGCAAATGAGTTGCTGTCTTTGAAAAAGATTATCAACGACGATGACTTCCCCACCAAACTCGCCAACAAACTCTTCAATGACGATATCTTGAAGGCATTGGAGCTTGAGAGTCTTTGGAAAACCCGAGAAAAGCCCCAGCCTTTGGACGTGAGTAGCTTATCAGAAGAGGTAGAGAAGTTACTCCGGGATGAGAACAACGAGTCTATTGTTAAGCTCGAGACAAAGTCGTGGTCTTTGGTGGAGAACTTATATGTGTTGTACAAGTCTACCAAGGCCATTCAACAGAGACTCCAAAAAGAAGAAAACATCGAGTTTGATAAGGACGACGAGGACACGTTAAACTTCGTGGCAGCAGCAGCAAACTTAAGGTCCAACAACTTCCACATCGAGCTCAAGACCAAATTTGACATCAAACAAATTGCAGGTAATATCATTCCTGCTATTGCAACTACAAATGCAATCATCAGTGGTCTTTCGAACTTGGCCTCTCTTAATTACTGGCTGAAAGACTTTTCCCCTATGAAGTCTAAGTCTTCGTTTCTCAGTAATAAAGAGAACAAGAGAGCGATTTCGGTTCTTCCCGAAAAACCCAACTCCAAGTGTGCTAGTTGCGGAATGGGCAGTAAAGGTATTATGTCATTATCAACTACCGATTTGGAAATGACTCTCCAGGATTTGCTCAAAGCCGTGAGAGATGCTTACTCGTTCAACGAGGTTTCCGTGATTTTAGGGAAAAACAAGTTGATCCATGACTTTGATTTCGATGATAACCTTGAAAAGAAACTCAAGGACATTCCAGGCTTTGTCAGCAACCAAACACTACTCTTCCAGGATGAAGACGACGAGTTGGAGAACTTGGAGCTTCTAATGACCATTGGAGACAAGCTTGAATTCAGGCTACCCGCAATTAAAGTGGGACCGAAAACTGTCCATATCCAAGAAGAAAAAGCAGAAGCCGATGTCACAATGACTGAAAGCGTGGACACCGAGGAACCAATTATTATCGAGGATGCAGAAGAACCTCCTGCCAAAAAGAGAAGGACAGAAGTCGTCTAGCTGCCGGGAAGGCATTCGTACATTAAACATCAAGTACAGCCATCATTTCCACTGGTGACGGGACACGGGTGATCACTTACATAGTTATGTATCATGTAACAATAGTAGTTTAAGGCCATAGGAGCTACAGAATTCTTACAAAGGTAATTTTTTAAAGTGTGTGGGGAATTTACGGTCAAGATAGGAAATAACAAGTAGCCGGTCCGGCCTGCACAGGTCGCACCCGTACACCGCGGACAACGGATACATAAGCGGTGGAACAAACCCCAAAGGCAACCACCTTTTTCGTACACCACATCATGTCCTGGAACGCATACACAGACAGCCTTACCGCCACCGGCAAGATTAATAAAGCCGCCATCTACTCTGTCGCTGGCGACTCTCTTTGGGCCGAGTCCGGAGGTTTCCAAATCGCCCAACAGGAAATCACCAATATTGCGCAAGGCTATGCTGATCCATCCAACTTGCAAGCCCATGGTTTGCACGTTGAGGGCCAGAAGTACTTCTTGTTGAAGGCAGACGAACGGTCCATCTACGGTAAGCAAGATGACCACGGAGTCATTGCTGTCAAGACCAAGCAAGCTGTTCTTGTTGCCCACTACCCATCCGGAGTGCAGGCCCAAGAGGCCACGGCCGTTGTTGAGAAGTTGGCCGACTACTTGATCAGCCTGGGCTACTAAGCGGTCTTGCCGTGGAATAGACGCATGCTTAGATAGACTAGGTTTGTTTATACTGAATCTAGGTATACCCTCTAAAGTGTAGCATTGAGTAGCCAAGCGAGAGGTGGGCTGGAGAGATTTAAGAGGAATTAATACTGGAGTTGGCTAGAAGTGAATTCGTGAGTTAGTGGATTAGAGCATTAGTTAATTGGTCAATTAGTCAATTAGAATTGATAGGAGTTAACAATTGATTACACGGTTTTGGTAGAGTTACGTAGGCGAGTGACTGCGTGAACGCACTTGTCTGATTGCCGAGCTAAATATGGACACTTGCGTCAAAACGCTACGTTTCCCAAGAATTCGAGCCACGTTCAATTCCTCCAATCCATTGCGGTGATAAACTCAATGCGGCAGGATGTACCCGAAATTTACGCTATTTAAACATAAACTTTAAATTTATACGTCGATCTTCTCCAAATCCTCCGATCTGAAACATAGTGTACGGGTTCTGGGCAGCCTACAGGAACGAAAGGCACGACCGGAACGAAAGGAGCGAGCCCGAGTGCGGTCGTGTGCAGCCCAATATACCTTCTCATGGGTCACGTGATGCGCATTTGCTATTTGTTAGCTGTAATTGGCCAGAACCAAGACCCTCGCGCACCAGAAACAGTCAGAGACTTCCTCAGGTACCCTCTTCAACTCACATCCTGAACCATGTACAGAATCACAGCTCGTTCTGCTAGTGCAAGTTTCAAACGATTCTATGCGTCGGGCAAGTCGCAAAGCGCGCCAGCCCTGATCCAGAGCGAAATCGATGTGACCAAGGTCTTCGGTTTAGCCTTGCTTGCCGGTGTCTCGTTGTACTTCTACAGAAGCAAGCAAGAGCCAGTCATAAAAACACCCGTCTACAACCAAGAGGACGAGCGTTCCCAATTAAGAAATGAAGCATACCTCAAGAAGTACAAGACGTCGTTCATAAAGTCCTTCATTGCTGACAAGGGAGGCATTGGACAGAAACAGTACAGAAGAGAGGTGATGGGAGCCATTCCGCAGAACTTGATTCCTACCCATTCTTCCATGGGTAACCAATTTGGTGCAGGTATCAAAACCGACAAGTTGGGTCCAAGAAAGGAGAGAATCAGATACTTTGCTCCGTTGGAGAACTAATTGAGATGCATCATGGGATACATACTTTACAGGTCATTACAAAGTTTGTGGGAGAGCGACGAGCCACTAGAGAACGAGCAGCGGAAGGTGCTGCCAAGGAGGAATTTTCATTCATCGTACACGAGTGGCGGCCGGGGTTTCTATTTTGCACCTTGAGGTGTACATTTGCATTCATCATACAGACACTCGGCCGTAGCTTGTTACATATATCCAAGAAAGGAATTTAAGCTTATCGTAGGTATCGTTTGACAAGGTTTCATAGAAATCTGTCTCACTAGTAGGTAACGTTGTCTGATCGTGGTAGTCTTATTCCGAGACTAGTAGTCTTGGTCTTAGCAGTGGTATTGGTGGGACGCACTGAGATCCCGTTCGCACCATTGACCACTTGAAACACACCAGAATGACCAAAATCGAGTGGAACGTTATTGTCTATGACAAGCCAGGAACCGATAGAACAGAGGTTCGCCCCAAGCATGTGGCTGCCATTCCCGAACTGGTCAACTCAGGAATCGTCACCTCCGTTGGTGCCCTCTTCAAGGACGAGACCAAGACTTCGTTCGCCGGCACCACTCTTCAACTCATGGCCGAGTCCAAGGACGAGATCATGGAATTCTTAAAGAAGGACATTTACTACACCAGCGGAATCTGGGATTTGGACACGGTGATTGCTCACCCTGTGGGGGTGGCTGCCAGAGTCGGAAAGGCCATGCCAGGAGTCAACAAGATTTGAGGATACAACAGGATTGTTCAAATAATTTGGGAGACTTGAACGCAAGAATAAATGCAACCTAACCATTTCAGGAACGAATCGTGAATATGCTAGCTGCCAAGAATTTTAGTAAACCTAGGAATAAAAAATAATCCTATAACAATAGTAAACACAGAACAATGTCCTCAGTACCACCACAGATCATAACCTCTGTCTTCTGTATGTTGGAATAGAGACAATGTCGTCCGGAAGCAAGACATGTTAATTCGGAATAAAGAAATGCAGTTCGGAAAAATTGCATGTGATTTTCAATAAACACATTTAATTTGCAGTGGAGACAATGCACTTGCGTTGCTTTAGACCATCGGAATAACTCTGTATATGTGCACACCCAAGCAGCACTGAATGGTTATTATGAATCTAGACTGTTCAGTCTACCACCTGTATATGAAGTGTTATCATTGAGGCACGATCCAAAACAATTTAATAGTTTTTACCAAAAAAAATGTTGCAGGTTACAATTTATGTTGCAGGTTAGTGTAGGATGTGAGTTAAGTTATTTATACTGTTTTTAAAATAACGCATGTCTGCTAATTGTAGAAAAACTGTTTTGAACACGAAAAAATATGAATACGGTCAAAAACGACATTATGAATAAACTAATAATAGACAAAGTAGATCTAGATTCACCTTGCTCAAACCGTTCAAGGCTACCTCGTCTGCATGAATTATAATTTGGGAATCTAGTGGGGCATCATGGAAGTAGGCCGCACAGTGTGTTGACATGGACAGCCGCACCATGCTAGTGTGCTGCGCCAGATGCGGCTCTCTGTCATCCAAAAGCTCTTAGTTAATTACAGAGTCGAGTTTAGAAGTTGCTCTTTAGTATCGAATTCCTAAATTACCGAGTATCATGACGAATTGTACGAAGGACCAGACTTCGTTAATTAACTGTTGCGCATAGAGATAGTCTGGAGTCTAGAATAAGTGAGCATCTGAAGCAGTCGAGAACAGTGACCAGAAAAAATCCACGCTGTTGGATCGGTCAAGTTGAATAAAAGAATTTTGATCAATAAGATGAGCTCCATAGTGCAAAGGACTATTCGTGGATTTGGTTGGTTGCACTCGAAGAGAGTATACGGTTGACTTGGCTCAATCCACCAGTCTTCTTAGGTCACTTCTGAAGTTGTCATTATGTTGTATTGAAGTGGGTTATCAAGTTTATAGAATTTGAAGAGACCATTTAAACTTTCAACATCGATAGTGGGCTCTCTTACGGAACACCTTAGACGTGCAAGCAAAAGAGCTAAGAATCCTTGACTTTCACCGAGAGTAAAGTTCACAGGGTAAGAGAGTTCCACGCCAAGAATTTTATTGTTGGAGAAATTAACATACTGAGAAGCTATTGGTCGAAATAATGCTCATCAGATAATAAGAAGGTTCTTCAATCAGTATTACTTTTTATCTAAACTTGCCATAGACAGATCTCAAATTTCTTTAAGAAGAATACTAAACAATAAGATGCAGTAAAATAAAGCAAAGCAGGGGCTCAAGAAGACAATTCCAAACATATTTGATACTTGAAAAGGTCACTTTATGCTTTCAGCAGTGTTCATAGGTTTGAAGAATACTACTTGATGCTAATGCATTATCTTCTGTGTATCGTTGTCGGTTTGTTAAACACCTTTTCGTTCCCGAAAAAACAGCCGAAGAGCCCCCAATAAAATCTTAAGTTTACACAAACTACTATTAAAGAATCAATAAAATCAATATGTATTAATCAGAAATGACTTAGGTCCAAGGAACG
>NLAL01000121.1:0-52600 GCA_002374735.1 Metschnikowia sp. 13-106.1
ACTTTGAGAGAATGAGAAACTTAATAAGATTTTTGAAATTTATCATTAATAAATGATCTCTTGAGATGATACACGGATTCATTAAAGCGGTATTTTCGATTGATATTTTGAAAGCAAACCACAACTACCGAAATGATTTTTTTGGAATATTTTCAAAATTTGTGAATCTTTGCAAAATTTCACGATGCAACTAATTTACCCCAGAAGCCTGGCGTCTTGCAGCAAGATCATCCTCATACGCCTGTAATATGAAGACCACAGCTAAAAGAATTTTGTTCCTAGAAGTTACATCATTATTCAGGTCTAAATTTGTTGTCGCATCAACAAGAATCGAGAACGTGGACGTTTTCCTGGTGCGGCTGAATAAAACTTGAGATTTTTTGTACTCAAGGGTGCCGAGTTTATTATTAGACATGAACCTTGATCGGTCAGTAGGAGCAAATTTTATGGGAAAAAGATTATGCAACTGACTCCCTAATAATTCATTATTTTTGTTTACCTTGCGGTCTGGTCCTAAATCATCCGTTAGGCTCACCTGCTTTGGGCTCAAAAGATGTAAGTCATAGCTGAAATGATTAACATTCATAATCCTGCCTGTGGCTTTGACAAACCTGAACCTGTCATTGTCGATCTGGAAATCTACAATTGGAAGCCGAGAATGTGAGATTATTATAATCTCCTTATTCGAAAATTGTAGTCTATACCGATAATAGCCCACGAACTTCTTTTTGAAAACATCGGCGATATGCCGATTATCAACTTTTTCGTAAAGTCTATCACTCGCCTCAGGAGAGGGCATGCATTCATAAATGCTTAAATAATTGACTTCCCCTATGCCAAAATCAAAACTTCTTCGGTAAAACATGAGAGGTAAACCAATAGACATATTTTGATCATGCTTAGCATTCTTGAAAGCTGGATCGGATTTGCTCAATTTCTTATTCTCCTTGTACATTCGCATACTCCTCTCTGAAGTGAAAATCTTTCTATTATCATCTAAAATGCTATCACAAACCATAAATACTTGCTCTACTTGAGATGAGTAATATGGCGGGGGACAAGTATCAATTTTCTCCATTTTATATTATAAAGAGTCTTGCACACATACAGCTGGATACATAGAGCACAAATTCAAAACAATATGCAGTACAACATTTTATCTATATATTTTATGCAGGCCTCAAAGACTTTCGCCAAAATATCCGTACATCAACACTACAACGCAAATTCTAAGCACATGCAGTGTTTTTCAAAAACTATTCAAACCACTCTAGCAAAATTAAACAAACCAATCATTCAAAAAGTTTCGTACAACCCTCACAAGTTGTTGTATACAAGATAACAAGGAAACCAGTTCCGACTGTTTTGACCCAACATTTTGTTGCGCTGGTTTCAATATTTTTGAAAAACACTTATTAAGCTCGTTAGGGTAACTTTCTCACTAAAACCTCGTTGCAGTTTTTTTCAAAAAAATTTTAGACATTAGACAATAAATACAAAATAGAAATAGAAAAAGGAACAGCATAAATCTATACGAATGCCAATAAGAAAAAAAACAAAACACTTGACTAAGTACCAATTAAGAATTCATGTCTACTCAAGTCTAAAAACTTCCTATTTTTTGGAATTCAAGGATAACACAAAATCATGAATCCTAACTTCCACACATTCTCCCTTAAATCGACTGATCAAATTCTCCAACATTAAATTCTTGCAGTCATTCAAATAATCCTACCTCAAATTAATGGATATTATTAGCTCCAAGAAACTATCCCAGTAGTTTTTTTCACGGACCTTGCAGGCTGTGTTTATTAGGCAATTTGAAAAGAAACTTCTCGTATGTTTAAGTTCATAAGCAGAAACTGGCAAAACCAAATAAAACTATTTATTTATTGATCTAACTTGTAGATTGATCAATTGTTTTGATTAATAGAATTATCGTTTTGATTGGTAACTTAATGGTATATGTTCTATGCTCTTCCGGAACAGTGATTTACGACACTCCAATTTTCAAATACATCTCAGACTTAATTTAGCAGTAATATCTTTTACCATAATTGGTAAAGAAACATATCATGAGACGAACTCTGAAACATCAATTGAAAGAAATAGGTAAAAATTAAGTTTACAAACATACAGCGGTTTTTAAAACTCTTCAAACCTGCGCGCGGCAAATTGTTTCAAACAATATTATTAGCAAAATTCAACAAACCATGAATTCACAAAATTACAATTATTAATACTTAATAGAGACTTCACATGAACAATAATATTTCGAATCTTTCATGCTTCATATTCCTAAATAATAAGTACGAAAATTTTTGAATCCTTGGAGTTTTGCTTAATTTTACGAGTGTAGATTGGAACATTTTGCAGCGTTGATTTGAACACTTATGAAAAACACTATTTTAATCTCTTAATGTGAAATTTTATGCTCAGAGATAGAACCTCCAATATTGAAATGTATTTTGTAGTAAGGTGAATACATTATTTAAGGCCGAATTCGTTTTCGGTAAGAAATTTTAGAAAAATTAATTTAAAAAATCATACCATACTTCATCCATCTGCAACTATTTTCAACTGGTAATATTGTTAGACACCATGAACAAAATAATTTGTAAACTTGCTCCAATCGCTAAAATGTGAAAATCGAGAAAAATAAGTACAGAATGAACAGCTTGATTCCAATGATATTTGAACACCACGTAAGAGTAGCTGTAATTATGTATTTCAAAAACTTTCACATTAAGATTTGTATTAAACGACCCATTTTCAGCGTGCGCTGAAACATATTGTAGGCTTTCAATAAAGTGAATTAGATAAATCATTGATGTACAACTCTCTCTTCACGCCTTATTTTGAATTTATAAGTCCGTGTGTCTTTAGTACACCCCTCTACATGAGTCAGTTTTTGTATAAGTTGCAAACTTTTCTAATCGTTTTACACAACGAGAGCTCGTGTGACCTTGGGTTTGCCTTTTTCAGTCGTGAAATTCATTCTGTTCACAAAAATTTTTGTCAGTAAGTTGTAATCCAGTTCAAATTCATGAATTTATCTTATGAATTATATTATTTTATTCGAGTTTCAAGTAGTTGGTGCAGATTAAGGATTTTGTTTCATCGATTGAAAAAAGGATTCAATCAAAAGCAGGCAGGATTGTCGTCGAATTTGTCAATCTAGTATTCCTTGACAGATCACCTTTTTGCTAGTGGAAAACCGATTGATTAAAGACAATGGTAGTCAATTCGAAATAGGACATTATCAGGGAGGGGGATTAATTGAGCGGATAAAAGTCGTTTGTTAAGTTTAGGTTTTGTTTTTCCCAGCATGTATAATACTTGAACATCCTGGTAAATGTTATGATGTTGGTTTCACTATACCCTTCCATTCGGCGGTATTTCAGTATATTTTATTGATGAATTTTTAAATTTGGTTTACGATTGTAGTATAAAATCTATGGGACAAAGTGGGTACAAATTACTTATGAGAGTTGATGCCATTGAATTAAGTTACGGTTTTTAATATTGAATAGAGACTTCACATAAAACAGTTTATTTGAAATCCTTGATCCCTTGGCAGTAGTTGACTCATAAGTACGAAACGTTTTTAATTATTGGTTGGTTTAATCTTGCTAGTGTGGTTTGTGAAAAGTTTTGTAAAACATTGTATATGTATTGAAGATGATCTTTTGGCTCAATATGCCGAGATATTGTTGCAGCAATATTTAGTTTTTCGATTTTCAAGAGCGTGGATTTGAAAGCTATGGGATGAACTGTACTGAGTTCATAAAAAGTAAATTAACTGCTGTTGGAGCTGGTAATATTTTTGAAGTGAATATCGCTGGAAACTACGAGAATAGGAAAAGCGATTATACCGGGCTTGAATTGAAAGCTTTTTTTATGGGGTTAGTTGATTGGAACAGAAAGTACAAAGCTTGTTCTGCAGGGTCTTAAGGTGCGCACTAGTGGAATAGTCAGGGTTTGCATTGTTCTATATTGTGCCTCTTTCTTTAAACAAATAATGAGATTTGGATATCTTAGAGGAAGTCTGGATGAATTAATTTCTAGGTCGCGAAGTTCAGTTTCACAAAAACTATATTTGATTGGATTCACATTGGTCTTTCCTGTGTCTGTGAGGTACCGACGTTAACCCGTCGTCCAAAAAAATCAAAGTCCACATCAGAATAGTGTGGGGGTAATTCTTCACCTCTATCTAGCAATTTGTCTTTAGATGAGCTCGGGACACCATACTGTGGTAAGGATGCCAACCCTCGCTGTCCCGCAAACTTTCGATCGCTTGTGGAAAAAAATCCATACTTTCTAACATTAGCCTCGATCCATACAAAACCAAGCTGGCCCAAATTGGTTTGAAATTTTGCATTACAGGAGAAGCATCCAATAGCAGGGAACATATCGAGGAAACACCCTTTCATCACGTCCATAAGTTTCCTTCCGTTTCGAGTAATGAAGTAAGTACCAGATGATACCACGTAACCGAATCCGACTATGTCGGACTGCCTTAAAGGTGGGAGAATTTGAGCATTGAAAACACTCTGTTCGCCTCTGTGTTGTTGTAGGGGTGTTGGAAATGGTTTATTAATTTTAAGATTGCCTGTCGATTCGTAGGCAAAGGAAAATTTGTTGTAACCGGGAAGTCGGAACGAGCTTGGATAAGGCTTTGTGACAAGTCCAACGGCAAAATGGGAATTGGGGTCATCAGAAAACTCGTATACTTTAACTTCAAAATAGATTGTATCAGAGGTTCTATTTTTCGTAGGTAGCGGATAATTTAAGACAGCGGTTGATGTAGAGTATGATAAGTCATTGTTCAGAAAGCTTAAGTCGGTTCTTTCCTCGACAAAATATCTGGATGTCAAGATTTCCTGCTCTTGTTCAAATTCAAAGGCGTCAATCCCATAATCTTTGATTAGTAGATCGTCATCTCTAGTGAAACTTTTGCCCCTCACGTTTCCGTATAATGGGGGATTGGTTTTCAGAAACTCTTCCCCCCTGAGGAAACTCCTTTGCTCTTCAGGCGATAAGGTGCCATAATCGTATTCTTCTGCTAAATGGAATAGTGACTCCTCGTCGTTTAGAAACCCCTTGTCAAGATCTCCACTTCTAAAACTGCCAGCAACTAAAGATCTTCGTTCTTCGGTATCATCATTGCGCACATGTACAATGAACCTGTATGCTAGTATGGCAGCCAATAGTATACATGTTGAACACGACGCAATTATTGTACTCAAACGTAACATGCTCTAACATAAATTAGACGAATATCATGCGTAACTACATGCAGCATGTGTACACACCCGATTACTGTGGATTTCGCCATAGACTGATACAACACAAAATTTATTAAATTGAAATTGACTGTTGATATGTACTTGCAAAATTTATGAAAAAAAACCTTGCAGTTTCAAATACTCGACAACACCATTCAACGCCGATGAAATGTCAGTCTCTTGCAACTTGAATTCCAGAGCCTTGCTTCCGCCCTCGGCCAGTACAAAGACAATATTGTCTTCACCGATTGCCTTCACAAAAGGCTCAAAATCAGATGCCAGGTTAACAATGACGCCTGATCCCGACTTGACCAATTCATTGACTAAGAATGCATCTGCGTACTTCTCGTCTAATCTGGTGATTCTGCGGCCGCCTGGAAATTGGTTCAAAATGGACTGCAATGCTCCAGAAAAATGTTCCCCGATTCTGTCAGATTGATCTCCTTTCATCAACACTGCAAAACCTTGACTGGAACGTGGTGGGTAGCTGTCTCTTAAGATTTTAACGACCTCTGGATATGAAAACCATTCTGGAATTTCAGAACCATCTCTCAAACGCTTTCTCAATTCTGTTCCCGAAATGTTCGCTGTCTTAACTTTAGAGGTATCGATAGTATCGATGGGAGCATAACGATCCTCTTCCGGCAAGTAAGTTACCATTCTGAATGGTACAATCTTTATCTTGGAAGAAAGTTCGTCTTTCAACAGTTCCAATAGTTCCTGTGCATCGTAAGGTCCATAAAAGTCAACGCCCTTGGAATTGGATCCAGGACCCGCATGGTCTCTGCCCACGATAAAGTGGTCAACACCATAATTCATACGGATCAATGCGTGCCATAAAGCCTCACGATCACCTCCCATTCTCATAGCTAAAGGCAACAATGAGATCGTTGCCAAACCCTCGGGATATTTCTTCAAAATCTGTTGGTATACCTTAACTCTAGTGTGATGATCTATATCACCAGGTTTGGTCAATCCCACAACTGGATGCACCAAAATGTGACCATCCAGGCCGAGGTCTTGGGCTGCTCTAACAGTCAACTCTCTGTGAGCTCTATGCATAGGATTTCTCGTCTGAAAAGCTACAATCTTTTGGGAGTCCCATCCTAAAATCCTAAACTCTTCTCTCAATTCTGTTGGTGTCTTCCTGAGAGAGACGTAGTCATAGTGGGTTGGATAGTCTAATCCCTGGAGCGAACCTCCGATGTAAAAGTCACCAGCAACATCGTTCAAATACTTGACAGCCGGATGTTCTGGGTCACCTCTGAAAACTTTAAGACCTTCGATTCTCTTATCAGGCTTGTAAATCGACTCGATAGTGAGCAAAGCGAGAAGCTTTTCGTCCCTCAAATCTTGCAACACAACCTTGTCCCCCAAAGTAAATTGGTTTGCCACCTTGGCTGAAACGTCGAGGGTAATAGGCATTGACCACAACAATCCCTTTCCAGTGCTCTTGTCCCTTACCGACGACAATCTCATTTCCTCCACCACAGAGTTATAGTCATCCTCATTCAAGAAACCCGTCAATGGAGAAAATCCACCATTCAAGATTAATTCTAAATCACAGAGTTGCCTCTCAGTCAATTTGATCACAGGCAATTGCTTTTCTTTTATATCATTTAAAAGACTTTGCCTGATGTCCTTATCTCTAATTACGAGGTCATTCAATGATCCGCCATGGGGGCTTGGAATTGGCATAATGTCACCAAGTATAAATGTATTGAGTCGGGGAAAATTGCCCACTGGCGAAATTGTCAAGCATTCATGTCAAAATCATACAATTGCACGTGACTTGGCTTAGAAAGAAATGGAAGACGCGCATTCTACCTACTTGTTGCAGCAAAGCTACAGCAGATTTTGTAGCTACATACCCACTGGGAACTTTCAACGAGACCTCTCAAGCGAAGGAAGCTCTGCAGAATGAATCCTCTTGAAATTTTTTCAAGAGGATTTAACAAATAAGCAATTGGAAAAAAAATCCTCGGACCTTATTTGATAGTAAAGTAACATGTAGACTCAACCTTTTGCTAAATATGTGCAACTTATGCGAAATGTTGAAGTTTTGCGAACCGGATCTGTGGGGAATAGATATCCTGTCGTGTCCCTATCACAAACCGGACAATCCTTAATCTGCACCCACGAAACGTGGGGATGCAAGCATAGACAGCAGTCCAGTCTACCAAGGATTGAAGACTTTTTAGAATATGAAATAACGGACATTGTGCTCCAGTTTCATTCATTCCTCTGTCGTAATTCCTCTTAGTCGAGTTGAATATTTGTCATTTGCTATCGGAGGTGTGTCTACCAGCGGTTGCGGCCGGAGGCGCACTCCTGCGTAATAGTATTTAAGGACCTGTATTTCCCGAAAGCGTCGCCACCGACGTTTTACTTTTTCAGTCTAGGTATTCTTTTACTAAACACGAAAAACATGTCTGCTCCTACGTACGTATATTTTTATACTTGACAAAGACAATCGAAATGGATTACATGACTTGCAATTGCAGCTTAATGCTGCAGCTCTCAAAAATTTGTTGTTTCATTCAATTATTAGCCTGAAACAAGCTACATTTTGTACAAGTCCCTAATGGTATTTATCGAATCTTACTAACAATTCTAAGTGGTGATATTGGTTTAATTGGCTTGGCCGTTATGGGTCAAAACTTGATCTTGAACGCCGCTGACCATGGCTTTACTGTTGTTGCATACAATAGAACTGTGGCCAAAGTTGATGAGTTCTTGGACAACGAAGCTAAAGGAAAGTCTATCATTGGTGCCCACTCCATCGAAGAGCTTGTTGCTAACTTGAAGAGACCAAGGAGAATCATTCTTTTGGTGAAGGCTGGTAAGCCTGTTGATGCATTCATCCAACAATTGTTGCCACATTTGGAAAAGGGTGATATCATCATCGATGGTGGTAACTCTCACTTCCCTGATTCTAACCGTCGTTTTGAAGAATTGAAAGAACAGGGTATTCTTTTTGTTGGCTCGGGTGTCTCCGGTGGGGAAGAAGGTGCTCGTCACGGGCCTTCTTTGATGCCAGGTGGACACAAAGATGCATGGCCTCACATCAAGGATATTTTCCAGTCAATTGCAGCCAAGTCTGATGGTGAGCCATGCTGCGACTGGGTTGGAGATGCAGGTTCGGGTCATTACGTCAAGATGGTCCATAATGGTATTGAATATGGAGACATGCAGTTGATCTGTGAGGCTTACGACTTGATGAAAAGAGTTGGTAAGTTCACAAGCAAGGAGATTGGAGATGTTTTCGCTAAATGGAACAAGGGTGTTTTGGACTCTTTTTTGATTGAAATCACAAGAGACATTATGTACTTTGACGACCCAACCGATGGAAAGCCTTTGGTCGAGAAGATCTTGGATTCCGCTGGACAGAAAGGTACCGGAAAGTGGACTGCAATCAACGCTTTGGATTTGGGCATGCCTGTTACCTTAATCGGTGAGGCTGTCTTCGCTAGATGCTTGTCTGCCATCAAAGGTGAGAGACAAAGAGCTTCTGAGGTCTTGACAGGTCCAGTTGTTGACGAATCTCCAATCGCCGACAAGCAAAAATTTGTCGATGACTTGGAACAGGCTTTGTATGCCTCTAAGATTATGTCGTACGCTCAAGGCTTCATGTTGATCAGAGAGGCAGCCAAGGAGTACAACTGGAAATTGAACAACCCCGCAATAGCTTTGATGTGGAGAGGTGGTTGTATCATTAGGTCTGTATTCTTGGGGGAGATTACGAGTGCGTACAGGGAGAAGCCTGACTTGGAGAATTTGTTGTTCCACCCATTCTTCCAGGAGGCTGTTCAAAAGGCACAGAAAGGTTGGAGAGCCACTATTGGAAAGGCTGTTGAATGTGGTGTCCCAGTGCCTGCATTCTCCACCGCTTTGTCTTTCTACGATGGGTACAGATCGGCTCAATTACCAGCAAACTTGTTGCAGGCCCAAAGAGATTACTTTGGAGCTCACACATTCAAGGTCTTGCCAGGTAAGGAGAACGATTTCTTGAAGGGTGACTGGATCCATGTTAACTGGACAGGTAGAGGTGGTAACATCTCTGCCTCTACATACGACGCTTAAGTCCGCTAAATTAAGCCCGCTTACAATTTAGTTAAATAAGTACTTGAAATAGAGCTTCACTATCTATATATCTTGTAACGGATCTCTTCTTTCCCATTCCAAAATTAAGTCATCTTTGGGAAAAATGGTAGCGAAAACTTTGATTTCTTCAGACAATGGTGTGACATGGTGCTTTATGTTAGAATGCATGAGAAATTTACCCAACATTCCAACGAACATCATCATGACATATTGCTGACCCAAGCAAACATGTGGGCCAGTACCAAACACCAACCAACTACGTTTGGTCATGTCAGATGTTGGATTTTCCCAACGCTCAGGAACAAAATTGTCGGGATCTGGGTAGACCTCAGGATCATGCAAAGCTGGGTATAGCGTTGGGATAATCATCGAGCCTTTTGGCGCAGTGTAGTCCTCTGTAACAGGGAATGGTTGTTTCACAACATAAGGCACCATCAACACGGGGGGTCTATAACGTAAAGACTCCATAACAACGCTATTTGTGTACTTCATTTCCTGAATCAAATCAAGTGTCAAGTGTTGATTGGGGTTGTTTGATCTTACAGCCATTTGCTCTTTTCTGATCTTGGAAACGACATCAGGTCTGTCTGCAACAATTTGGAATAACCAACATGCCAAAGATGATGAAGCATCCTGAGAAGCGAACAAGAAAGTAAAAATAACCTCGGAAATTTCCTTGTTTGTGAACTCTCTGACCAATAACTTAGAGTTAGGATCTTCTGAATGGTTTTCTCTAGCTTGCTTCATTAAATAAATCCATTCGTCCATGACACAAGTAGGTTCATGGTCCTTCTCATTGATATGAATCTTAGCTTGAGCTGCGCATTCAGCAAAAATGTTCATTGTGTCATCAGCAATTTTTTTACCATACCAAGTTTTTGTGTAAGGGATAATAATTGGAAAGTTTACCAATTCCAAAGCTGCTGTAATTCTGAAGTAGTTCTCTGCGATGAGCTTTATTTGCTCCTCAGTGATAAAGTCGCCACAAAATGTTCTCAAAGATAAGGCACATAAGAGCTCTCTAAATTCAGGAAAAAACTCTCTAGGGTTTTCATAAGAGCAAAACTTGTCGAGGTATTTGTCCATATACTTTTCCATAACCGGAAGATATATTTCCAAAGCCTTCTTTGTGAACAAGCCATTCAAGGACTTACGATAGTCAACGTGTTCTTTGCCATCCATGAAGACCCAATTTGTAGGCCTGAGAATCTTTATTGCCACATCAACAACACAGGGCTTGACATATCTTGGCGACTGGAGAATTTTCCGTGCAAGTTCCCGTGTTGATGCTATGATGACGAATTTGTGAAAAATTGAAACACACGACAAAGGCCCAGAGTTCCATTTTCCCAAATATTCTTCAAACTTAGGATCCAAACTCTCCAAAAATGGGCCAATAATGGGCCAAACTTTGAGCTTCGGACCCACAATACTACCCTTTCTAATTTGGTACATGACCTGGTCATAGGTTAAGATTCCAATAATCAAAGTAATCAGTATTTGCCACCATGAAAGTGAATGCCAAAAATTTGCCGAGAACGACAAAAAGTTTTTGGAGTTGGTAGCATCAGAATATGAGCTCAAAAGGGATGATGTTCCATTGAAACCCATGTTGAGTTCTGTTATTAAAAGATTCGACAATTTTTTTGAGCGGAATCTGCGGGAGTTTATATACGATGTGTAAACAAAAGATATCTCGTATAGATAACATGCAGGATATATATGTATTGGTTTCTTATGTTTGAGAGATCCCAATGCAAAATAAAAAACGATAGAACTAAATTGAACCCATATGGTAGTCTTTATAATATTATACTATCTTGAGAGCCAAAACCGAGATCTAAGTTGTCATACTATGTGAATACTGTGTCGTATACAAGATGACCCTATCGTATAATTAAATTTTCGTGCTTCCATGCGCTTGCGTAGATCTGAGGCAAATGTATAAAGGTGCTTGATTACCAAATAAGTTTCAGAAATAAGCTCTATTAGTTCGAGGTATATGCATCTCAGATGCATCCTTTTCTTAAAACGTCCTTACTACTCTCTGAAATAGAAGTATGGTTTAAAGTAAATAGTTTTTAAATGTTGATCACGTGACAAATACTCACGATGAGATGAGTTTTTGTCATCATTATATGCAACCACAATTTTCATCAATTTACATCAAACATGGGAAAACGTAAGGCTGATATTAGAAAAGAAAGAAGTAAGAAAATGAAGCAGGAGGAAAATTCCTCACTCACTTCTGGTGCTTTTACCGGAAAAGCCTTCGCCGGGGAGTGGGAGAATAATGAGCAGTCCTATGAACTTGTTCCGCGCCGATTGAATTTGCAAGAAAGACCAGAGGGTTTACCTATTAAAAGAGCTGGTAAAATAGAACGAGTTCTTAGAGAGAGTGTGGAAAAAGATTTAAAAACTCCAGAATTAAAGGCACATCTTTCTAGTCCCTTGCACGATGCTGAGGTTGTTAAATCAGAGAAGGAATTCCAAGATGATGAAATTTTACCATTGCAAAAATTACAGCAGTTCAAAGAGCAAATCGCTCAACTTGCTTCGGATTTAATGGAGGATCCAGAAGAAAACATTGATCACTTGAAAGCGCTTATGAAATTTACAACATCCCTGAATCCAGCTACCAGCCAACTCGCAATTTTGGCGTTAATCCCAGTGTTCAAAGCATTAGCACCAGGTTACAAGATTAGACCTTTGACACAAAGCGAACAGACTGAAAAAGTGAGTAAAGAAGTCGGACGCTTGAGGAAGTTCGAGCAGAACTTAGTCTTGAATTATAAGCAGTATGTTGATTTGCTATCCAGACTTGCTCGAGTTCTGGCCCTGAACTCTCTGAATAAGAAAAAGGATACCTCTCAGCAAGTAAAGTTAGGTCATATTGCAGCACGAGCAGCTTGTGAATTATGCTTGTCGACTTTGAGGTTTTTTAATTTCAGAGATGAACTTATTACCATACCTATAAGGAGGCTCAATAAGAAACCACTGGAACGTTCTGACTTGCAAAGTTTTACTCGCTGCTTGAGGACATTGGAAACTTTACTCAAAGAGGATAAAGAGCATGGGAGTATTACACACGACGTAACAAGAATCATGTGTAAAGTTGTGAAAGATAAAAAGTATCGAGTGGATGAATCTGTGGTTAATATTTTCTTAAGTTTATCGCTTTTAGATGATTATGATCCAAACAACAACAAAAAAGGTGATGGTATAAAACTTAAAAAGAAAGATCGGGTTCATTTGTCAAAAAAGCAAAAAAAAGCAAGAAAAGAAATGAAAGAGATTGAGGACGAAATGCGCAATGCTGAACAAGCTATCACGGCGAAAGACAGAGAAAAGTATCAAGCTGAAACTTTAAAGCAAGTTTTGACATTTTATCTCGAAATTTTGAAAGTCGGTTCGACTGAAATTCGCGAGGATTCACCTGCAAGATTGTTGACCGCAGCTGTGATGGAAGGCTTATCAAAGTTTGGACAAATGGCAAACTTCGACTTACTTGGCGATTTTCTTGAAGTATTGAAAGAGACGTTGAACAATATAGTCGAAGAGCACACTTTGAGGACGGAAAGTTATGGTATCAGAATGGATAACGATGAAATGACTGGCGGAGTGTACTCGAATGACGAAATCAGAAAGCTTCTTCTTTGCATCACCGCAGCTTTTACATTGGTACTTAACCACGGTGAGGTGGGCAAAATGCCAATTTCTTTTGATTTGTCCCGATTCATTTCCACGCTTTATTTGATCATCTGCGATGTTAGTGTGAGCTCAGACTTAGAATTTTCACATAAGTCTTTACGCTTGGCTGACCCTCTCTCAGACTCTCATAATGCGCACAAACCGTCAGTCAATGTTTCAACTAATGCCGAACTTCTTTTGAAAAGTCTTGACCTTGTGTTTTTCCGATCAAGGAATGGAAGTGTCGCGAGAGCATTACCATTTACTAAGCGCTTGTACATTTCTTCTCTACAAACTCCAGAGAAGACTACAATTGCAATTTTGAAGTTCATCGCTAAGTTGGTAAATAAGTATGGCGATGGACTTAAAGGACTTTGGACCACAGACGAAAAAATTGCTGGCGAAGGAGATTACATCCTCGGAATAGAGAGAGAGGGTATAGAAGTGGATCATGAGCGTACGAACATAGGTTCTGCAGTTTTGTGGGAGAATGTTTTGCTTGATAAACACTATTGCACTATCATCAAGGACGGATCAAGAAGTTTGATGAATAATAGTAAAGAGACGAAAACCAGATAGTCTCATTTATACGTCTAATCCAAATGTCGAATTATTTTCATTTTTGAGCACTAACTATATGATTGAGCTAAGCAAGTAGGCACTAACTATCCTTGTCTTTCTGAAAGGTGCGATTCGCATCACATAAGGATGATAATGCAAGGATCATTTCACGAGATCCAAGTTCTCGTAAACAGAGCCAGAGTTTTTGAATAGATCACTGGCTTTTACTCCTTCACCGGAAACTTCATTGGCTTTCAATTGTTGTAACATCAACCTAGCTTTCTCTCGTTCTTTGAAACCGTGCAAGCATTCATAGTAGTCATCGAAGACCGGCTTACATTCCTTTTTAGCGGTTGTGTCCGCAGAAGTGTAGCAGGCAACAAGAGTTTGAAATTCGTAAAAACACTTTCTCGTGCCACCAGATCTGGAATATGGTTGCATCTTCAAGATCGCTGATGACTAGATTAAACTACTTTTATGTACACTTCTATTGGTTCTCACTTCTGAATACGGCACTACCCTCTTTTTTTCAATCGCGGTTTCGCGAGTCAGGTGCATACACGATCAAACGATGAGAAATAGTGTTATTGTTTAGTATGTAGGTGTTTTTACATTGGAATCAAACGATGTAATGATCATTGCTGTCTTGTATTTACATATTGTCAAACGAATGCTAGCATCCCCTTGATGCACTCTTTGACCTCATAATAGAGTTTTCCTATCAGACCGTCGATGACTATATCTCCCGAGTCTTCACCTTGGTTGATTCCTAAGGACACCTTTCTGATAGCTATCTCATTGTTCACAACTAGGGTACCCTCACCCTTAAATTCGGCGTTTAAGTTAAGGCTCAAAAGCTTTTTCTTGAGTTCTGGAAGTCTCACATTACCGATAGCCAATTGAGAACCAAAATGTCCTATCGATTCATCTGGGTTCTTTGCAGTTTTGCTTTGAACCGTTGAGTCACGGGCAACACCCTCCATATTGGATTTCAAAATAAAGCGGTTGAATCCATCTGTATGATGGTCTGTATTTGAGTAAGCCAACTCCCCGCGTACTTTAGATATTCTGTAATTTCCGTCAAGCTTTTGCCAACTAATCTTATTGGTAAAGCCATCATCAAGCGTGACTTCAAATTCACTGTACTTTCCGTGCATGTCGCTTCCCACCTTCACGGGCTCATTTGCATGCACAACGATTACCCTAACCTCGTTGTTGTTATGGTTCGAAAGTCCCTTACGAGCCATGCTCAACAAGTTGTACTTCGAAGAATTTGAAGCATGAGTATCAACTCTTAGCGTACTTTGATCCATCTTCTGTTTTTGTAGTGAGGACTGAAGTAGTTTACGTCCATCAAGAGCTTCTCCTTCGATACGAGTATTTGCAAAATCAGGTAGAAGAACCAAATTTTGTGGCCGTATAACAGACAAGATCATGTTCAAAGAGCGTAGATCTACCAAGCCAGAAAGATCCACAAATGATAGTCCGCATCTGACATGTAAGTCTAATGAGTTATTGAGTCTTGTTTCTGCCACAGGAACTCTCTTCAAAGGCATATAGAGAGTATCAAGATTCTTCTGGAGAAGTTGATTGTTTAATTGCTCCTGGGGCGTTAGCTTGCTTGTGCTACTTAATCCCTTACCGCCTTCATGTCTTTTCCCCCCCTTCACGTTGCCTTCATACTCACCCCAATTTCCTTTATCATTGAGTTCAAACTTACGCTTGCTCTCACTTATTAGTTTGTTATTAGCACTGTTCTCATCATTTTGTTGGAAATTTTTGATGTCAATGATTTCCCCATAATCATCAAATTTTCTTTTCTTACTATTGAGGAAATAGGGAAACATAGCCTGCCTCGGCTTTAGCTTGTGAGAAATTCTGATGTCAACGGGTTTATTTCCGTCCAAGCTTTCAATGATGTAATCACCGACGAATGCTTCGTGGCTATTCAAAGCATTATTACTCTCAGTTTGGTCAATTTCCAATGTAGGTGGNCTTCGTGGCTATTCAAAGCATTATTACTCTCAGTTTGGTCAATTTCCAATGTAGGTGGTAGTGTATCTGCCGTACCATTTTCATTGTCAGCTTCATCGTCGCTTGAGTTCTCATCGTCAGATGATAAAGAATCATCTGCATTCTCATTGAGCAAATTCTTATTTTTTTTGTCCCTAACCTTTTCGATAAGCTTTTGTCTTCTCAGTTGAGTCACTTTGTCTTTAAATGCCGTAAGTTCCTTCCCGGTGAGTTCCTCCTCAATTGACCATTTAGCACCAGAGAAAGACTTTTCAAATGGAACCGGAATCCCATCCTCGGCAACCCCATTATTCTTAGAACTTGCGAGCTTGAACCACTCTGAGAAAAGTTCCGATGTGATTGTGTTACTAGACGTAAGGACTGTTTTCTCCGTTAATATTATCGTTGTTTTCTCGTCTTTGCAGAGAACTCTCAAAGCTTGAGTTGAGGGCTCGCAGTCTCCAAAATCGAGCCCCGATGCGAAAACAATCTTCGGTCCCGGTAACTGGACTAGTTCTTGAGGGTCCAGGAGTAAGTCAACTTTGGATGGCTCGAATGGTACCCTGCTATAAGCTCTATCTTCGGCTGCAATACCTTCGTATTCCTTTATAAGAGCGGATGACATCCAGTCCAAGAGATTAGAAGCATAGCTTAAAACTTTAGTACCAGAGTATGACAAGAAATATACCGGGATGGCTGCACCTTGAAGGTTAGCTAAATGTTCGTCCACAATATGCAATAATTCGAGAAATCTTCCAGAGATTGCAGTGGGGAGTAAGACAGCTCCACCATTGGCCAATGTAGCATCCACAAGCTGCAAGAACTTTTCTGAACGCTTTTTATGAGACATAGGAGATCCAAGATCGGTTCCTGTGATTAATGTTGTTGGTCTCACAAGGGACGGGAGGGGGCTTCCTGTGGTGGGAGAAAGAAAACTTGCGCTGTTCAAGAATGAGTCTTTTGAATGATTCCACGTTGGAGCATAAATTACTTTGTCCAACTTCTTCTTAATTAACCAAAATGCTCCTCCCAATGTATGTCCAGAATTATAAGCTGTAAGCAAAAGTCGGTTTTCCAACATGGTCATATTTTGGAGATATTTGACCAGAATGATTTTGTCAAACCATTCGTCTACATCGCTAACTTCTGCCAAGGCTTCTTTCAATGGTCCCAAAATTCCCTTCGATCTGTAAAACTCAACTGTTGCAACTCTTCCCAATTGACTCACCGCCAAAGTGGCATAAACAGGAACCGATGACATTATCATTGGAAAATTCATACACAAAATCAAGTAGCCTCCGATGAATTCCGGTGTTGAGTGTGATAGAAGGATCAAGTCAATTTCGCTCAAGTACTTTTCCATGAATAACACGTCGTCAGGGCTATCACCACTCCATCCCGGATCAGCGAGAACTTTCACATCGCCTTCAAAATCAATTAAAGAGGCTTTGAATTTGAGCTCCGATCCAGGTGTCGAAAGCAACGTGAACGAAACCATGATTGCGTCTAGATGGATTGAAAGGAAATGTTGGAAATATTTGTGTGCGAGATGCATATACACTCCAAAGAATGTGCGAGAAGTGGGCATCAACTACAGGGTTGGTTGCAAGGCTTACAAGAATATTTCACATTATACAATAAATTAAAGGCTATAGCTTCCCTCCGTTCACCTCTCGAAGCTAATGCTATTTCTAGTGTGATAGGACATTAAGGTTTCCGCTTGAGTAAGCCCGGGGACACCATGAGTAGTCGATATTCTTTCTAGAGAATTTCTTCCTGCAGATTTGTATTCCCCTCTCTTTATCATTTCAGACCTTAACTGGCTAAGATTTAAAGGTTTGTTCAATAGTTGCTGGTTGTATCTCGTCTGGTCATTAACAGTATTCTTTCTGGAGACTGTGGTTCTCCTCTTAATGGTTTTGAAGGCTCTTGTGATCGCAAGATTCGACTCTGACTTCTGTGAAGATGCGTCAGTATCGATGCACTCTTCAATCTTATGTAGCAACTCAGTATCACCCTCATTAAGCCTTTGTAAAATGCGATGTCTTTCAACATCTTGTGTGTCTGTTGGGTCATACCCGATTGGATAATCTTTGTAGTCTCCAGCAGCAGCCCTCTCTCTGACAATATCTATGTCTCTTGGATAGAAGTTTCTCTTTAAAAAGTCATACGTGAAGCGGGGCATGACACATAGAATAACACCAACGAAGAGACAGCACCAAAAGCCAAGTGTTCCAAGAACCTGGGCACCTGCTTTGTAAAACTCCCCAACCCAAACACGAGCAGACCAGACGCCAGTCCAGAAAAACACGACCAAAATCGACAATGCATTAATCAATAAGGTAAGCCAGTCCCATCTATATTGTTGCAACAAAATGTAGAAGTTGCAAGCGGTGACGGACACTGCACAGACTAAAACACCCATCCAAAACCGGTGGTCAATGGGCAAACCTTCATGATTTTGAAATGTCACATAATAAAGCAAGTATGGGAAAAAGAAGGACACAACAGATTGGTAAAAGCCATCAAACATGTACCACACAAACTTGAATTGTGACCATTCCAAACCTAGAATTCCAGCCCTGTATAATTGAGGAACAATTAAAGAAACAGAATCGGAAACATCTTGATCAAAAACTGCCAAGATAATAACCGGAAGGGATGTAAAGGCCAAGTTGTAAAACATCAAATAAGTGTACTCATAGAGGTATGATCCATCAAAGTTGCTGTAAATGCCGTACCAGAAACAGGTGAAAGTGAAGATCACGTTTTTGTAAAAGAAACAAGGAACCATTTCAGCTAATCTCTTGTACGACCATCTCCCGTGAACCAAAAGCAAACGCACAAGGAATCTGAATTGGCCAATTGCATAGTCGGATGACATGACAGCTTGTCTTCCCTCCTCACCAGCTATACCAACTCCAACATTGGCAGATTGAATCATGGCAACATCATTTGCACCATCTCCGATAGCCAAAGTCATCACACTAAGATTATCTTTGACAACCTGAACAACTTCTGCTTTTTGAGATGGCGACACACGGCAACAAAGAACTGATTTGCACTGCTTACCTAATAGTAAGAATTTCTGTCTGAGTAAGGAGTCTTCGCCGAAAACCAAGCTCAAAGCCGCACCATCAATAATTAGCGCGATATTCGAAAGAGGAACAGAATGATCAGCTTTAGCCTCCTTGATGGCAGCTTTGACATCTTCGGGGGTTGAAGCCAGAACTCCGAAATTGTCCTTTAAATACCCTGTGATAAGGTTGTCGATATAGTGGACATCATTCCCTCCTTCAGGCCTTACCACTAACAATTTCATATCGTTCCCTAGCAAATTACAAGAGAACCCTATGTTGATTGCTGTCTCAATCCTGTCACCAGTAAGAACCCAAAGTTTAATACCAGCACTTCTTAATAAGGAAATAGAATCAGGTACACCTTGCTGAAGGCGATCTTCAATAGCGGTACCTCCAAGAAGAATAAAATTGTTTTCCAACTCTTCATTTAATGCATCTATGATTGCATCTTTTGAATCATCAATAGAAGAGTTTGCTTCCTTGAATCTTGTTAACCAATCCCGAAAGAATTTTTCATCAAGCTCCTTTTGAGCAATGCATAAAGTTCTTAATCCCTCCGTGGCAAAATCTTCTAAATGCAAAGCTGTCTTCTTTAAAACGTCATCAGAAGTTTCAGAAGAAAGGCGTTGATAAATAACATTATCGGCGCCTTTAATATACGCAATGAGTGAACCATCAGAACGTTTCAAGATGCACGTCATTCGTTTCCTAGCGGATGTAAATGGAATAATATGAAGAAGCTCATATTCATGCTCTTCCCCATAAATAGTCAAGCTTAAAGATTTTCTCTGTCTTTGACGAAAGGATATCCCCACATCCCTTGCAACTGCGACTAATGCGGCCTCATCTGGAGACTCTGCTTTAAAATCCAAATAGTGTGGATCATCAACATTGGCCTCAGTGACAACGGTATGACAGAGAGCTAAAGCCAACATGAAGTTTTCATTGGCCTCCTTCTGATGATTGTCCGAAATTTGCGGAGAAATGGTGTCTTCCGTGTACTCACTCGAAATGAAAGTAAGAACTTCTTCTCTAAACTGATCATTTTTGGTATAAGAAGATAAATTTTCTATCATCTTTTTTTTATCCTGATCTATTGCAGTTTTCCAACGTTCAGCTTCTTTAACGACATCCAACCCATCTCTTTTATCCATACCTTGTTTTGCCTCTGTGTATGCCAATCCGTATGACTTGCCCGCAATCGTACATTTCTTAAACTCCATAACATTCTGTGTCAAAGTTCCAGTCTTGTCGCTGAAAATATACTCAATTTGTCCCAAATCATCCGAAATACTCCAAGATTTAGGAGTGCATGGAAAATTGAGCTTCTCATAAAACATCTTAACATCGGAATAAATGAAGAAAGCCTGAGCAGTTTTGATGATCTCGATAGAGATGTATAAAGAGATCGGAACCAAGGATTGATATATAATAAGTGCCACGAAAAATGAGAGAACACCATTTCCAGCAGAGGTTGGGGAATATGCTTCGAATTCGAAGTAAATTCTTGAAGTTCCATTGTCATCATAAAAGACACCATTTATAACACCAGAAACAAAACACAAAACGAACAAAACGACAAAGTTGATGACGACCGAAAGATTTAATTCCCTGGAAATTTTTGAGACTTTAACCGGGGAGATTCCTCCGTTAAGCATGATCTTTGACTCCAATCCTGTGTAGACAACAAGGCCGATAACCCATTTGGTATTCCTCAACGAACATCCTCTCAAAAGAACATTATCATTCGTAATCGCTTCTTTTTCATCAGGGTTTACCAAATGACCCAGTTCATCGTAATTCTCGTAATGAATCGTTCCTTTGAAGGTATACAAATGAGGATTGGGAGCGTCACATTCAATCCAAAACTTAGTGTCACCCAACTCTTGGGAATGCTTTATAGCTGTACCACAGTGAAGACTTGTTTTGTTCTTCAAATTCGTTTCGCCATCAAGATTTTTTGTTTCCACATAGCAGTTTCCCTCGATATCAGAGCTTGATATCACAACAATGTCAGCTGGAACCTCCTCATTCGCACGAACTCTGATAAAATCACCAACGCTCACATCCTTCCACTTCCGATTTTTGAATACGGACGGGTTTTTGTTTTCTCTATCTGACTCTTTTTTTAGTTCAGGGTTCAAAAGAGAATCTGGAGGGGGCGTAATTCTTTTTCTCGACCTCTCCAGATGAAAAGATCTCTTGTGTCGCCTTGAATTTGTTGAAATTCTGCGTTCGTTGTAACTATTATCGGAGATCACTGTTGAAATTCTGCGCAATGCATATTCTTCATTCTCTGCTTGTTCTCTGGTAAACTGTGCTCTCCTTTTTTTTCCAGATAGCATAATCGTGAATCTCTTCAACCCTCTAAATAGTGTCCTTAATAACCGAGTACAACTCTTCTTAAATCTTCTCCAAGGACCAATCTTATCTTTGGCAACATTGACATTATCGTATCCTTGTAATAGATGGATAGGGGTGTTGTTCAATTCAGTATCACTGGAATCTCTTCTGTAATCCTCGAATCCATCTTTGATAGCTGTAATAATCACAATGACAATTAACGGCACAGCAGCCAAGCCAGGGCTGGCCACCCCAAATACTTGGAATGCTCCTAGAATAACTAAGATCAAAAAATATGTGTTTGCGACTTTTTGGAATTGAAGAAGAAGGTTCTTTGGTAAGAAAGACAAGGGAGTATATTTGGTCGTTCTAATCTTATTTCTTGGGTAATCAAGAATGGGAGTCAGTGTTGAAGAATCAATCATGTCAGCAGGTAAAGGCTGATTCACGTATATACGACGTGGTGTCCTGTCATAGATCTTTTGTGAGAACTCAGGCCTATCGGCCAAGCCCTTCTGGTAAAAGAAGTTTTGAACCTTCAGTTTAAAATTAGGAGGCTGAGCATTCATTAAATCATCCATCGTGTATTTTTTCTTCGTGTTCACGTTTGCCGCCGAGTCTTCGCCTGAGGATTCCTCATGCTTCTTCTCTTTGCTTCCGTCATAAGACGAAAAAGTTTTTTTGGATTCTTCGTCTTCTTCCATTATACCGCTCTATGCATGAGGTCACTAATTTGGTCAAGATTCCGTAGAAGAAAGTGGCCGGCTGTGTCTAACCTAATGAAAGACTATATTGAATGAGAGAATTTTGAACAGGGATATATCTCGGCACACGGGTTGTATGGAACATCACCGTTCCGCACCTTTACACCGCATGCAAGTGCTCATTTTCTCGGAAATAAGCTTTGTTCGGGACAAAGCAATTGATAAGCATTATAATGCGATAGAACAAATATGGTGTAATTCATCATGAAATAGCCGTGCGATTCTTGTGCAACACTTGGAGCATTCTCGGAAGTACGCTGAAATTGGGTGCAGAGTCCCTCTAAACCCGTTTACTTCTTGATTCGGTGTTCAACCCGAGTACAGATGAAGTATTGCATGAACCCAGAAGATTACCTAATGCGTATGCGCGAATACTTTTTTGCTGGCGCCGAATGTCTCGTGGAATTTCTGTTTTTCATCCGCAACAGCCGGCGCAGCAAGTTGATGAGCCATCCACTTACCGCGATTTCTCCGCGTCTGTGAACGTGGATTCGGCTTACAGCATTCGCCTTGTGTATGAGACTAAGCCTTTTTAAAAGCAATACTTATGAAGGAAAGGTATCTTACAAATTTTTATCGAAGTAAATTTTATAACGAAAATGCGGCTTTCTCAAAAAAAAATCTCGAAAACTAAAGAGAAAAGTCTAAAACGATATTTGCTTTATCGACTTCTTTTTATAATTTAATGTATAGTTGTGTACTTATAATCTGGCTCGATTCATGTAGAGTAGAATTTCAGCCGATAAAGCTGAGTGAATGTTAAAAGTGTGTAAGCTTCGCATAAACATGAGCATATTCTGATTTCCTTAGATACAGTGTTTTTCAAAACTATTCAAACCCGCGCGCCAAAATGTTTCAAACTACACTTGCAAAATTAAACAACCAGTAATTCAAAAGTTTCGTACTTATGACTGAAAAATTGCTAAGATTCAAAGATTCCAAAAAAAAAAAAACGGTTTATGTGAAGTCTCTATTAAATAATAAAAACAGTAACTTTTTGAATTATTGGTTTGGTTAAGTTTCCTAATGTGGTTTGAAACATTTTAGCGCGCTGGTTTGAATAGTTTTGAAAAACACTGTATCTCGCATCGAGCACAATAGAACAATGTGGTTTGTCTAGATTGCGCATCATAAACTGTCTACTGCTCTGAGATCTGGTATAGTGCATCAGTAACGAGTAAGGAATCAGCAATACTCGTCGCAAAGGAGTATATATGAGTCAAGAAAAGCCTTTTTTAGCCACTTGGAACTGAGCATTGCAGAAGTCGTATTTTTTTGCAATGATTTCTGACTGTAAAGAGATTGTCGCTATCAGTCCATCACATCTTAGTCGGCCAAACCCAAATTTCTTCAACCCTGATGCAGTCTTCGCGGTATAGGGCTAGGAAAAATTGGAGCGAACGATATTTCTATAACTAAGGGTTATATGCCGGCCTTCGATTGTCGACGAATTTTTTCTCTTTCCAGACGCATTTTTCACCTTTTTCTATAAAACAACCAACACAGCAAAAATGTCCATCGAAGAAATCCCACAAGGTGCCGAAGTCAACATCATCTCCAAGAACGAGAAGAAGGCCAGGGAATTGATCAAGAAATTGAACTTGAAACAAGTCAAGGGTATCACCAGAGTCACCTTCAAACAAAGAGGTAATTTGATCTACGCGATTGACCAACCAGATGTCTACAGATCTGCTGCTGGCACTTACGTTGTCTTCGGTGAAGCCAAGGTTGATGACATGAATCAAAGATTAGCAGAGGCCCAGGCTGCCAGAGAACAAGCCGGTGAGGCCGATGCTGACGTTCCAGCCGACAAGAGTCCAGAATCTATCACTGCTGACCTCGAGAAGGCTTCTTTGAACGTCATCAACAAGGAGGAAGAAGAAGATGATGATGAAGGTGAAATTGATGAGTCTGGTTTGGATGCCAATGACATTGGTATCGTCGTTGAACAAACCCAAGTTTCTAGAGCTAAAGCTGTCAAGGCTTTGAGAAAACACAAGGGTGACATGGTCAACGCCATTATGGAATTGTCTTAAATATTACGTTAAACAGATACAATTACCATTTGTTGCGCTAAAACTACTGTAGTTCACCTTAAAATTAACCTTTACATCCTAATAATGAACTTTGCTCTGACCACATGCTATTTTTGACGAAGTGATTTCGATCCCGTAACTTTAAATTTCAGGTCTCGTAAGGATCTTTTCTTCGGTCAAATTATTTCTGTCATGACTGATGAACCTCTCCCGATAAAGTGCCGTTAATGGGAGCATGCAATTGAGAAGTTTGTTCAGTTTCTTGTGTCTTATCTGCGTCACCAAATTTACCAATAGTGGGCGAAATGGACCTGCCCCTCTCCGCTGGTGAAGACAAGTGGAATTGACCATTGATAAAGCCACAGTGGCGACATATGTATGTCACGTTAATTGGATTTGTGCAGCCAGGGGGCGCCAAACCATTATGTGTGTAGCAATTTGCGCAAATCAAAGCATACCGCTGTTCTACACTTTCGTTGTGGTCGGAGCCTATGATGAGATCCAATATGCGGTCTTGAAATGATCTATGGTTGGAAGTTGAGTTCACTCCCGAAAATGTGTTGAGTGGTTTCATTGAATTGCCCCTTGGTAGTGATTCTGCAGTTTCAGAAAAGTGTTCTCGCTTGATATTGGCCGTTGGAGGGGGGCCTTTTGATACATTCATTGACAGAGAGACATTTTGAAGTTTGTGGCGAAGGTTTTTCTCCGAATCATTGGAAGCTTGTCTCGCTTGTTGCCCGCCATCTGGCAAGTTTAAATCGCTTGAATTACCGTCAAACTTTTTCAAAAGCTGATTAGTTTTGCTGAAATTGGTAACCTGCTTCAATTCCTCAAGCTTCTCCTTGTGCTTATTCTGGAGATTTTTCAAATTTTTGTTCTTGCTTCGTATCCATGCGTTAAACAAGAAATTGATCGAGTAAATCATAAAACCAATGGCAAAAGGTGCTGCAAAAGCAGTAGCGATGGTTTGACTCAGTTGACCATGAATCAAAATAGAGGCACGATTCATTCCGGCTGAAAAGACCCCAAGATTGTCTATAGACGATTTATAAAGGTATGCCACATACGAGATGTAAATAGCAACGCAGTAAGTGGAAATGGTCCTGCGAAGGGCCTTTTTCTTTCTGGACAATTGAACGATCTGCTTCTTGGTTTGGGATATAGATTGCGTAATGACTGTGAGTTCCTTTTCAAACTCAGCTGGGTCGAACAGCTTCAGGTTGAATAACCCAAGGAATCCCATGTTGGATGTTTCTGTAACTCGAAGCGACGTGGCTGACTTATAAAGTGAGATTTGAGAGTCTGCACGTGACCTTATCGAAAAATGGAACGCCTCTCAACCTAGATTCATCTGTAGAATAGACGGTAGAGTTAAATTCCCAAAAACAGTGATATATGCTCAATAGAAAACAAAAACGCTAAAAAAAAAGGCAAGAGACTAGAACTGAGATTTTATTTTGCAAGTTATCAATATTATTTCGAAATTCAGGATCAAAACCAGGTACATTGTACCATTCTGTATTAGAAAATCACAATTTGTATTCCTTTCTACTCGTAAATATTACTAAAAAACAATTTCTATGTGTTTTTCTGGATATAGCGAATTGTAGTTTATCGGTGATGCGGCTAGCTGTTATCAGTTCATCAGATGACGGCAAGCGCAGTAGTGTGATGCAAAAAAAGAGGAGAAAAAGAGCATCACACAAGCTTTCATACAGACCACAACACACACACACAATACTCTTCTCGCAAGACTTTCAAATTTTCTATTATCGCTAGGTCATATCTCTAGACTCAAAAATATACCTCATCTCCTAATATGACGTATCTGATAGGGGACAAAACCATTTCGTTTAAAGGGGATACAATCACGAGCGAAGAGGAACAGCTCACCAGGTCTCACCCCCAGATTTTCAAATACTGCTTGAATTCAACCACTCAAAAATATCTTTTGAGTATGAAGAAAATCATTCATCTTTATACTGATGTGGTTACTATCTACAGCACGTTAATATCCAAGATTCCCGATTACGATGATGTCACAATCATGACAAACAGAACAAAGCTCCAGCTCACACGATTAGAGGAAGACATGATAAACCTTTTTGGGAAGTCCTTAGAACCAAGCGGGGACGGATGGGAAGAACGTGACTATGAGAATTCCGTCAAAGTTTTGACGGTGATGGTGCTCAAAAGTTGTTGCGAGGCTTTTGACGCTGTCTACAAGAACTTAAACTGCATTGACTTGTTTTTTAACTCGTTTGATAACTTGAGGAAACTTTTGATTCCAAGCCTCCTAACACAAACACAAATGATCCAGAAACTGATCATGAGCTCTATATTTTTGTTTGGGCTTACCACTATAGTTGACGAATTTCCAACCATTGGAGAATTGACTCCAGCCATTATCAAACAGCTCTCTAAAGTGGACTCCATAACCACTGGAGTAGAGCGAGAAGCAAAATTACTTCAGTTTTTATCCCTTACCATCGACACATCATTAAGTCAGTACACCAAAATTCTTCTAGGGAAAGCTATCTTGAAAAGAGATATCGACGATGCCAGTTGCCGCATGATTGAGCGCCGGGAAATCTGTTTCCAGGCAGCTGAAAGCGTTGTGAGTATTCCTCTAAATGTGAACCAATCATCAAAGGCATACGAAAAGCATTTTATCTACTTTATATCTGCGATCTTCTTGGTAACGATAGCTGTTCTATACAGACTCTTCATCGCAAACAATTTTGACTGAAAGCTTTTTCCTAGCTCTAATGATATGCAGAAGTTTCTCATCGGCGACTAAACAACATCAATTAGTAAATTTTGAAACATAGGCAATATAATTATATAGTAGTGATATAAATCCAAACGATTGACTGTAAGTCTTTCTTAAAAAAACTCTAAACAGTTAATTGTAGCTTTGCGGCTTAAAAATTGATAGTCCCACTCGCGGGAAAATCTCACGTCACGTGCGCGGTATCAACAAGCGATCTTCACAAACGACACAACCATTTCCTAGGCTTCTCACTAATCACGAACACCTGCGCCGACCACTTGCTTTCGAGGCCTTCCCACTTTCAAACTACATAGATCATATTTCACTGTGTGAACGATTGTGTCCTTTTGATTGCAAAGTCATAGTTGAGCATCCCAAGACAACTAGTACATTTTGCTCGACCTACCTCGAAATATTGATCAGCCTGCATCCATAATATCGATCAGTCCGCAATCATAATATCATCCATCTGGAAGAAATGGATAACTCCAGCCAGATATACTCGGCAACATACTCTAATGTTCCTGTCTTCGAATTCGTAACAGAAGAAGGGCCAATCATGCGCCGAAAATCTGATTCCTGGATAAATGCAACACACATTCTCAAAATCGCAAAATTTCCTAAGGCAAGAAGAACCCGTATATTGGAGAAAGATGTTCAGACTGGGATTCATGAAAAAGTGCAAGGTGGCTATGGAAAGTACCAAGGTACATATGTCCCTTTGGAATTGGGCGTAGAAATCGCCAAGGGCTTCAATGTCTACGAAATCTTGAAGCCCATATTTGATTTCGAATACATTGAGGGAAAATCTATTACGCCTCCTCCCGCACCTAAACATAATCATGCTTCTGCTTCTAATGTAGCAAGAAGACAGCTACAACACCAAAAGCAACAGAAGCAGGTGCCTGTGTATAATGAGGACGTTGAAATGGAAACCCAAAACTCTTTTAATCTGAAAAGACCGAGGCTTGAAAGCGTTGATTCCGGAGAGGACTCTGGCAACAGACGCAAAGGAAGGCCAAAGCGGGTGACTTTAACCGGACGCGGCAGGCCAATTTTGGGAAGGGGAGAGACTGTTCCAATTGAGACCCCCAATGCATCGACTACTGGACCCACTATTGGTACGTTCAGCTCACGCCAAGAATCCAAAAACTCTCAAACAGCATCTCTTATGCGTCAGGATACGGATAGAGATGCCTTGCTGGTGTTAGCTAGCACCATGAATGTCAGAAGAGAAGACCTAGAGGCAGACAGCAGTGATGAAGAGAAGAAAAATTTGGAAGATTCACATTTTAAATCTGCAGATTACGACGACGGGGAACTCATGTCAGAGAAGGAACTTTTTGGATGCAAGGATTTTGGACCCTTCAGAAATTCATTTGAAAAAGCCATACTGCTGCATAACAAGAGCGGCCCCCGCAGTGTACCCCGGCTTTTAAGTCTCAACGGAAGTCTCAATGGAGATTCCTACGGTCTACTACAATACCACCATCAAAATTACAACGAGATTCACTCTAGCAGCTTAAGAGGGGATCAAGAGTCAATTGATTATTTTAACACGTTGCTCAATTTCTTCTTGGAAGACCTGAAAAATGGTTACGATGAGGGTATGGGAGGCTCCAAAAAACAGTTTAGTGGCCTCGACCTCCCCGAAAAAATTCTCTCGCCTCCGCAACCATTGGAGAAAATCCAAATCAATCAGCCAATTGATAACGAAGGGAATACTATCTTCCATTGGGCATGTTCCATGGCGAACATGAGTATGATTGAATTTTTACTCACGATGTTCTCTAATTTTATTGATGGAACAGCCAAAAATTACCACGGAGAAACTCCTCTAATGTTCCTGGTTCAATTTAATAACAGCTACCAGATGAAAAATTTCGATAAAATCTTTGACACATTATTCGATTCCGTTCTAGCTGTTGATAACAATGGAAGGACCTTATTACATCACATTGCTCTTGCATCCTACAGTGCTGGTAATGATAATTCGAATGTTCATGGCGATAATTTACATGCAAAGAAAGAAAGATATTCCAAATACTACTTTGACATTGTCTTTTCGAAGTTGGTGGAGTTCACCAATTTCCAAATCCATCTGGGCAACGAGAATCGGAGCCTCGAGGATAAGGAAAAAATTGTGTCTGAATTCATCAATCATCAGGATAAGGAAGGCAACAGCGCCTTTCACATTATCTCCTATCACCTTTCGAGGAAAAGCATAAAGACGTTCATCAAATACCATAGGTATATTGATTTTGGCCTACGCAACAATGTACATTACTCAGTGGAGGATTACTTGGCCTCTCATAACTATGTTCTTCGCTTAGAAAATGACAATGATCAGTCTCTTGTTGCAACAGGGGATACCGAATCTAAGATGGCCATTTATTCGGATGAGGCTACTCAGAGCTTCGATACGCATTTGCACAAGACCAAAGTTGCACTCGGTCTCCAGGATTCGGCGTCTAATATTGTCACGGAAAGATTAGGCGAGCTTTCTTACGCTATGAACAAGGAGCTTAATGAAAAAGACGACAAGCTTCTTTCGCTATACAAGTATCAAAAGATCATTGGTATCGACAAATTTGCTTCGCAAAAAAAGATCTTGGATTTGTTCAATTTGGGATATCTAGTTGAAGAGTTCACGAAAAAGTATGCTGAAATGAAAGAAAATCTGGAAGAAAACAATATGAATGTTCAAATTATGGATCTGTCCAAAGACACTATGATCCAGGATGAAATCAATCGTTTGAAAAATGATGTTTGCTTTCAAACCCTCACAACAGTTGAGGAATATCAGCATAGTCTATCCCTCTACATCTGTTTGCGAGAAAAGTGTACTCGAAACAAGTTAAGGGAGTTGGAGAAATCCTTGAAAACCAAAATTCAAGACAAGAAACAATTTGACCTTGCAATCGAATTGCAACGGGAGATCCTCAGGAGACAAAAACTAAGCAAAGATCTTTACTCGAAAGAGACTGATATCCCGTTATTTGCTCAGTTTCCCGATGAACCAAAAGAGAATTATGAACATCCAGTTGAGACAGGTAAGCTCACAGAGCAAGCTGGATCGAAGATTCTGAATTATCCTCCTGCAGATAAGCTTTACAAATATTGCAAACTCATAGCTCTCAGTTGCGGTATGTCGTTCAAGGAAGTAGAGAGCTCAATTGACCTCATTGAGAAATCTCTAGCGAAGTCAGTAAGTAACAATTGAAGTTGTTACTATATATGCGCTATGTATTATATAAATAAAGAATTTGTACTACATCCAAGTATGCAATGTGCAGAACTTACTGGCAATAGAAGAAATGCAAGCCCATAAATACACCCAAACACTGTTTGCCAGGTATATTTGAGTTATCACGGTTGAAGAGTAATAATTGTGGCATAGCTTTTCATTAAGAACAATTTTCTGCAATTTTTTGTTTTTTGTGTGAGGTATGAAATGAATGACTTTTGTAGCCTGTCAAGTAATTCGCGTTAATCTGCAAACTTCAAGTCTACAGTCCGCTCCATGACACATTTAATGACACCACACTTTGGAGTTGATGTTGCAAAGAAAAACTTTATTATGGAAAAAAAGTCCGCTTCTATCAATCTCGCCGATTTTCGAACTTGTTCCATTTCTACGAGCCCTTATGCAGGAAAAGTTGATACAACACATGCAGTAAAGCTATATCGAGGTTTGGATAATCCCAAATTTTTTTGCATCGCTGCATTTCATAGAAACTATGAACTGGAAAAAATCGATGTAATCTTACGGTCTGAGCGTACGGCTACCAGCCGTACGCTGCACAATACGCATTATCCGCCACTAGCCGACGGTGCGGAATATCCGATATCTTTTGCCTAAGAATTATTTTGCAGCCGGAAAAGCCAAGTTTCAATGCGACTCTGCCGGTTATGTTATAATGCAACGCCTTATCATGTCTTATTGCTCACCCAAATAAAATCTGTTGCTATGAAAAAAATTGACGCATCGGTCGAATCAACCACATCTTTTTCAGATACTTCCTCCTCTTCGGGAAGTATCACCGACAAAGAGAAGTATACACTAGAAGCTTCACACCATGATGCAAACTCTTTGAGCAATGTACTGGTTTCATTGGCTACAAATATGGACGACTTTGAAATCCAGCGGATAGAAACGAGGAAGACAATTGTGAATCAGATCACAGAGAATGCGCCATGCAACGAGGACTTTGAATTCGAGCCTTCCACGATGAACTTCGAAAATTCGGGGGAAGAATTCATGAATATAGACCCCGAGCTTGTGGCCTGGAAACAGGGAAGCGAGGAGGACCCTAGGAATTGGAGCAAATTTAAGAAAATCTGGGTGGTGCTTTTAGTTTCCTTGTACACATTTGTGTGTCCCCTTTCGGCATCTATCCTCTCACCGGCCACCGCTGAAATCGGAGAAGAATTCGGAGTACGGTCGCCGGTGGTTTGCGCATTATTTGTGAGTATTCATCTTTTGGCGTGGGCCATCGGGCCGCTTTTTGTTGCGCCGTTTAGCGAAAACTACAAGTTCGGCCGCAAGATTGTCTTGAGCATCACGTGCTGGCTAACGTGCGTGCTCAACCTCAGTTGTGGGTTCACAAAAACCACGACGCAATTGATTTTGTTAAGATTTATTTGCGGCCTTTTTTCTTCAACCGCTCTTAATGTGTCACCCGCAGTAATAAGTGATATGTATTCGCTGAAGGAGCGCAATGTTTCTTTGGCTGGGGTGTTTCTTATACCGCTTCTAGGTGCGGCGCTATCACCTGTCATCGGTGCGTATGTCGTGCAGGCTGCGGGCTGGAGATGGGTCGTGTATACACTTGCCATCATCAACGGCGTCATCGCATTGGTGAACTCATTTTTATTTTGCGAGACTTATGCTCCAAAATTGTTATATGTGAAAGCACAGAAGTTGAGAAAGGAAAGCGGAAACCCTAATTTGCATACAATATATGAGCTTTGTGGAGCAAAAAGTATGTTCTCTGCAACATCTATGTGCAGGCCAGTGGTACTTCTATTCACGAACCCATTAGTTTTCGGCCTTGGGTCATTTATGGCGTTCATATACGGATTTTTGTATTTAATGATTGTCACGTTTCCTTCGGTGTTCCAGAAAACCTATGGCTTTTCACGTTCAGTTTCGGGGCTCATGTACCTTTCTCTTGGTTGCGGGTTCATGCTTGGCGTGGTGTTTTGGACCTTTTTGCTTGGAAAAGTATATGAAAGACTAACACAAATGAATGGAGGTATTCCCAAACCAGAATACCGTTTGCCCTGTTTATTTGTGACCGCTATAATCATTCCAATTGGTTTATTTTGGTATGGATGGTCTGCACAGTACAAGTTGCATTGGATCATGCCTTGTATTGGAAGTGGCATTTTTGCTTTTGGATTGGTGTGTGTTTTGCAGGTGCTCCAAGCGTACCTCATAGATATGAATCCTGCATACGCGGCATCCTCTATCGCCGCCTCTTCCATATTCCGATGCCTACTTGGATTTCTGTTTCCTCTTTTTGCAAACATGATGTATGAAGGAATGGGCTATGGGTGGGGTAATACCCTCTGTGGAATAGTTTCACTACTTTTGGGTATCCCATTCCCTTTCGTATGTTACAAATACGGCGAAAGGCTCCGCGAATGGTCCAACGCTAAAATGATATGAAGACCTAATCGAATATCATTCTTGATATCTTACAGAATTCGTTATTAATAATCTCGTAATTATTAATAATTGGGAGAAATCATCATAACTTAGAAATCATTTACGCCTGGAAATTTTCCACACTTAAAAATCATACACGTTTAGAAAACATGCCCTAGAAGTCATTAACATATAGAAGTCATTAACATATAGAAGTCATTAACATATAGAAGTCATTAACATATAGAAGTCATTAACATCTAGAGATAGTTATTACATACCAACAAGTATTTATTTAGAGATTGTAACGATTGGCTTCCATGTACTTAACTCTTTGAATCTCTTGAACATACGAAATTCGCGGCACCTTTTGAAGCCGCGAGTATCACGCGGGCAAAATAATCATCATTACCGCTCCACACTGTATCATGGAAAAGCCCATTGCTACTAACCTGCCTATCTCTGAGCTAAATATCCAACAACTAAAACCATTCCCACTCCCGAAGTCTATTAGCAAGCTCCCAACCCAATTTTTGGACACGTTGGCGAATCTGTACGAGCTTACAAGAGGCTATGTCAAGTCGCTAGACACGTACGAAAAAAAGGAGCAGGAGCTCCGAAAGATAATTGATTACACAGTGCAGTTGATAAACAAAATCATAGATTTAATAGGCCACTACGACCGCTACAGTGAGACTATACAGAGCCAAATTAGGGAGCTCGACACACTATATAAAGAGTTTTCTGCTCTCGAAACGAATCAGTACCAACTTTTGAGCTCAAATTTTAATCAAATCTTTCTCAGAGTGAAGTACAAGAAGCTTCTACAGCATGAGCATGAGAGAGCCAAGGCAATTACTGAAGACTTCCGCAGAGAGCCTCAGAATATGGGCGAGCTTCTCAGTAAGTTCAGAGAGTCTCGCAAGATCTATCACTACAGGCGAGAAAAATTGAATCGGTGGGAGGAGGATAGAGTAAGTGGCTTTATATAAAGGTAATTATATAGGGAGTACATAACCACATGGCACTTAAACAGATATTGTGAGAGCAGGCTTATGTTTGGAGTAAGAAGAATTCATCGAAAAACAAGAAGAATATTTGACCAGTATCTTAACCTCTAGTCATCATCTCAAACTGTGGGGTCTGTTTTGGTGCCCAGCTTTGATTTTTGTGAAGTCCTTGTATTTTCGCGCATTACCAAACAGCAAGCGAAAAAGCCGAGATCCCAGGATGGGTGCGATTTCCGAAATTGCGGTAAGTACCGTGCCGAAAAATGCATTCAGTAAAAGGCCAAAGACGAATAAGACAAAGAGATCAAGACCACAAAGACTACAAACAACAGAAACCTAAAACAAAGACAAAAGAACACAAAGATTAAGAGGCTACTATATTTTTAGTCGATAAGTAGCCTGGCTTGCGAAAAAGAATTTGAAGCTTTTTGAATGGTGTCGGCTTCTTTTTCCTATCATTTCCGAAAATGTACGTAGGTGAAGTTAACACACACGCACATACATAATTCGGTGCAAATGTAGAGTCTCTAGAGTAAAATTCAAAGCCTGTATACAGCTGGTATGTAGCCAGTCATCGATGTTAGTTTTTCCCGCTTCCAATCCAGAAAGCTGCAACAGGTCAGTTATCAATAGAAAAAAATAAGCGATCGCGCAGGCAATCGGCAATCGGAGCGCCCGGAAAAGCAACGAGCAAACAGGCACTGAACACCGACTCGAGCATATAAAAATGCGAAATCTTCGAGGGCACGGCGCATTGTAAAATTCAAGTTTGTACACCCTTCACTGTCAATTGCTATGTTTAAAAACTCAGCCAGGCTTTTCAGCACCACTGGCCGTGCTTTCAATGCCATACCCAAGGCGCCCACTCCCAAGAAATCCGGTCTTGTCAAGCGTTCATTGAAGACTTTTGCAGGACTAACTGGTTTGGCTCTCTTGGGAACTACCGGTGTGGTCACTTACAAGGTGCTCAGAGAGTCTACACCTGCTGAACAAATCAAACAGACAAGCACTTTTGAAAATGGGCGGAAAAAGAAAACATTGGTTATTCTTGGCTCTGGCTGGGGGTCTATACCGCTTTTGAAGAACTTGGATACGTCGTTGTACAATGTTGTGATCGTTTCCCCCAGAAACTACTTTCTCTTCACTCCTCTTTTACCATCTGTCCCTACAGGAACGGTTGAAATCAGATCCATTATTGAACCTGTGCGGAGTATCACCAGAAAGAAAGCTAATGAAGTTATCTACTTGGAGGCTGAGGCCACCGATATTGACCCCGTTAACAACAAATTGACCATCAGACAATCCACCACTGTGCACTCGGGTCATTCTGGAACCGATTCGAGCTCCTCTAAGCCTACATATGGCGAGGACATTGTGACGTCTTTGAACTATGATTACTTGGTTATAGGTGTGGGTGCAAAACCCTCCACATTTGGTATTCCTGGCGTAGCAGAACACTCGATTTTCTTGAAGGAAGTCAGTGACTCTATCAAGATAAGAAGAACTTTAATGGAACTTATTGAAGCTGCTAACATTTTACCTAAAGGTGACCCAGAAAGACTGAGATTGTTGTCCATTATTGTTTGCGGTGGTGGCCCTACTGGTGTCGAGACTGCAGGAGAACTTCAGGACTACATTGACCAAGACTTGAAGCAATGGATGCCTGAGGTTGCTGGCGAATTGAACATTACTCTTGTAGAGGCTATGCCTCATGTTTTAAACATGTTCAACCTGAAATTGGTCGATTACACACAACAAGTGTTCAAGGACTCAAACATCAAGCTTAAAACTAACACTAGAATTCTGAAGGTCGATGAAAAGTCTGTCTTCGCAAACCACCATGCTGACGATGGTACGCAATCTACTGTCGAATATCCGTACGGTATGTTGATTTGGGCCACGGGTAATGCTCGTAGAGAGATTGTGGGCAACTTATGTTCTAAGGTTGAAGAGCAGAAGAATGCTAGAAGAGGCTTGTTGGTTGACGACAAGCTCTTAGTTGACGGCACGAACAATATCTTTGCCTTGGGAGACTGTACTTTCACTAAGTACGCTCCTACGGCACAGGTGGCATTTCAAGAGGGTATTTATTTGGCAGGTGTGTTCAAGAAGTTGGATGAGATTGACTCGTTGAAGTATAGAATCAACAATCCTTCTCCACAGGACAATGTGGCAAGACTCAGCAAGAAGTTGGTGAAGGCCGAGAGTTCGATCGACCCATTCCACTACAACCATCAAGGATCGTTGGCATACATCGGATCCGAAAAGGCTGTGGCTGACTTGGTGTGGGGTAACTGGTCCAACATCTCTACCGGTGGCTCATTTACCTTCTTGATCTGGAGATCTGCCTACATTTACATGTGCCTTTCGGTGAAGAACCAGGTGTTGGTTTGCCTCGACTGGTTCAAGGTGTCTCTATTCGGAAGAGACATTTCCAAGGAATAGTTATAGAGATAGATAATACAGAACAGATAAAGAGGTTGTGTGGTTATATGTAGTATTGAGTGCACAGGTATTAAAAATGGAAGTCGGAAAGATTGTCGTCGTCGTCGTGCTTTTCCTGCCAGTGGTCGTCTCTGGGGTATGGAGGCGAAGAGGGCCTTTGAGGATATGACTTTCTTTCCGACGCAGAAGAAAAGGTGTCCATGTCGTTAGTGGTGTACTCGTCGGCCTCGTCCTCCTCCACATCTGAGGGGAAGTAACTCTGCTCAGCAGTGATGATAGACCGCACCTTCTTGGGCAACCGATCAGGACGGTAGAAGCGCAAGTCCACTCGTCCCACAATATACAAGACATTGATAATCCATTCAAATGCACCCCAGCAAATGTACATGAGAATCAGCGAGCCAGCAGGACTCGTATGGCGTGCGATCCTGTCTTGGAACAAGACCACACATCTGCAAAGAGAGCCAATGAGAATCAACACAGTGGTGATGCAGATCAAGGCCATGGAAACATTGTGCTTCAAGTTACCTCTTTGATTGGTCAATCCCTCCACCATATTGTAGTGGTGGTGAGTGGCGGCAATGACCCTAATTGCATGTCTATGGTTATGGTTTCTCTTCATGAAGGTCTCTTCAGCCTTCTGTGCGGCACCAGGCTGCACGAAGTAGAATGTGGAGAAAGACTCGATCCACCACGGCTGATAAGTGTACAAACTCTCATCTTTGGCAGTTGGGGGAAAGAGGTACGACAACGAGATCAAACTGATACTGGTGAGCGAGTATAAAATCACACACACTCCCGTGGCCATGTTGACCTTGCGCCACTTCAAATAGGCGGATTCGCTTAGCAAGTTGATATAAGGCACAAAGGACGCAAGCACAGTGCTCACCACAAGAAAGCCCACCACCACGTACATAGTGATCATAACACTCCAGAACAATTTCCGTGAGCCTCCCACGGGGTGACGCCACGTGAAAAGCCGCTGAGCCAAGATAAGGTCAAATGAGGCAAAAATCACGGAGGGAATGATTAAAAAAAATTCACTGGTCAATCCCACCTGGATCAATGTAGAGTCTTGCAGCCATGCTGCGCGTAAGGCAAAGCCGCAAAGCTTCATAGCGCAGTTGAAGGCCCATACAAACGAAATCCAAAAGTAATGGCCTCGCGTGCAATTGATAATAAAAATAAGAAGGTGTATGATTCCAGTAATAGCAAAGAGCACAGTGAATAGAATACTTGGAGCCAAGTCTTTGGCCTCAGGGTAGTCTCCGAAAAGCCCCAATTGGATGCCCACCGCATACTTAAGAAAGACATCGGGTAAGTTTGGACCTAATAAGTTTTTGGAGAACTTGACGATATATAGAATACCAGTTCCCTCAGCTGCTCCGTTGAAGAGAGGCTGGAAAAAATGCAGTAGACCTTTCATAGCTGGATATCCGTCGAAGTCGTACGGGGCAAACGACGTGTAGTTCAAGCTCATAGTGATGGTATTGTTTGGCTATGAGGTTTAAGGTTTTCGATTCTCAGTTCTTGATTTTTGGGACTATTACTTAATTATAGCTTATTTCTGACCACGGTCGTTTTCCACTTATGATTTCGTTATTCTAAAATTGCACTTCTGGACTCATTTTGGTATTTATATGACTGGAGAGACGCACCGATCTCTTTGCTACATTAGGAAATATGGAGAAGCTTATATACAGGAACAAAATTCCATTTTAGGCCGAAAAGCTCAAAAATTTATAGAAATCAAATGTCATAACAGAATATCATTCAAAAATAGCTGTACTCTACTATAGTTGTCATAATTAACATGGGGGAGGGCTTCAATCCGATCAAAAATACTGGATAATTTTAAGTAAGACTGCACATAGAGCAAAGTAAATATGCATTCGCTCACATATTTCCTAAACAGGAAGAGTCGACTATACTATAAGTGGAAATATCCATCACCACACCTTTCGGGCAAGTATGGTCAAAAACCTTTAAGCGAGCTATGTTGGTGATATTACATGCCAGTGGAGACATATGTAGTCACATGTAGTCAAATTCCTATTCGTTATTTACAACTTATAAAATTTCTTGACTTTCCATAAAAGACTCATTCGCACTCAGTTTTTATAAATCACGTATCTTATATGGGTATCATTCTGACTTCGTATCTATGAAGAGGACTGAAGCCAAATTGTCAAAGCCCCGGAGAAGGACTTCACTGATTTGCAGTACTAACTCATGCGCACTAAGCACTTGAAATGGAAGAAATTTTTCGTTCTATAACAAGACATTTCGAAGAAGGCAGAACAAGGTGAGGTACGGTGCTTTTCGCAGTAATAGACTTCACGAGGCGCGAGCGCGTCTTACCACTTTAAACAACACTCACCACATTAGTTACTATACGATGCCAACCACCACAATAAATTATACAGGAGCATGCAAAGCAGTTAATCTAGCGGAAAAAAAGTTTAATGCCACTGTTGTGGGGTCCGAAGGTGAGCCGTGTGTGGTTTCCACACCGTTTGGCCTTTCCATACTCGAGATACAAGGCGAACTAAATCTCCCAGAACACGCCCCAAACGCGGACGACGACGTGGATCCAGAGTATAAAGGAAATTTCGCTAAGGTTGACGAGATTTATGATGCAGTGCGCTTTGGCAGAATGCTGTTTGATACCAGCGATCCAAGTAAAGTTGTCTTGTATGTGGGCAAATCACAACGGTTGCTTGGAGCCGTGGAAATATTACGAGAACCTTTGGGAGTGCTCCGCGTCTCGCGAAATTCAGAGGAAAAGGACATCAAAATTGTGGATATTATAGAGAAGAAGATTTTGTTTAAACAGAGACCTCTTCCTGTGATGTAACCTACGTGTTCGAGGAGACTAAATCACATAAAGTATTCACCAGGCGTTTATCAACAGGTCAGTGGTCCACTTTCCCTATTTCCGTGGACCTGTCAGAGGTTACTTAATGACACTCTCCACCTATCTCTAGCAAAGATAGTATTAATGCATTAAGCTTCGTTCGAAAGTATCAGCGGAAAAATAACCGAAGGGAATCTAAACCAAGACAAATTTCCCACAAAATAAATAGGTATTCATCTTTTCTTACAAAATTAGAAAAAAAATGCAATTCATTACTGGTTTACTAATGAAATTGTTACCAATTTATTTTTTTGCTAATCATGTTTATAGTTCGTTTCGTAAAGAGAGTTTCCAGCTCTCATATGCAGATTGCGATCATCGCCATTTTTTCAGCTAGCATGAAGCTAGAATCCAAGTCAGACTAGATAGCATCTAGAATTTTGCTGCATATTGTTCCGTCTCCACTATGTTGTCAAAGATGGTTTGTATGTCTTGCATAGAGAAGCCCAAGTGCTCTTGCATGTAGTTCAATATGCCGCCGTACTTGGAGCGAAGCAACTCAAGCGTAGCCAACATCGCATCGGACTTAGAGCTGATCAAATTGGCAAATCCATCCTCTTCGATAGAAAAGTTTTTCCTGCCACTAGCAATCATCTCCTCGATCATCTTGAATTCCTTTTTGGACCTCAGGTGTTCAATTCGGGCCAAAAATCCTGCCTTGATCTTCTCATGGTCTGGCTTCAATCCAATAAGAGTTAGCTCATACTCCTTTGCAATCGTGAAGTCATCAACTCCGGCAAGTTTGAGCACGAGCATACCGAAAATACCTGTACGGTCCTTTCCGGCGGTGCAGTGGAACAATATGGGTCCTTTCCCATCTCGAAGATTGAGGAACATTTCACGGAAAGCATCGGTGCCACATTCCAACATGTGATCATAGATATTCACAAAAGAGTACCACAGAGTGATCAAATTCGAGTATCTGGAAGCAATGGCCTGGGGAGAAAAGTCCTCTTGCTTGAACACAGGATTGTGCACTCTCACCACGCCAATCTCCTCAAGATTCTGCGGCACGCCATCTTTCTCACACTCTTGCTCCGACCGAAGATCGAAAATAGTTTTGATGTTAAGTTTTTTTAAGGCCTTCAATCCTGCATCAGTCACATATGCCGTGTTGGCACATCGAAAGAGCAAATTTGGGCGCACATAATACCTTGAAGGAGACTTTGGCCTCTGAAGAGCAAGTGTGGGCGACACTACCTGCCACCCGCCCATATCTCTGAAATTACAGATACCATCCACACTTTTGAACCGGGGCAGGGCGCCTGCTTTGTCATTGGCAGCCTTAAATCGCATGAGTTCCTCTTCTGTGGTTAGATACTTGATTATCAAAGCATTGACCACGTAGTTGTAGTTGATAATTTTCTTTTTGGTGAGTGGGATTCCACGCGGGTTATACTCTGCTTCGTCACTGGTCCCCTCGATTCTCTGCATGCCGTAGAAGTTGTGGTCTGCACCCTCAATGAGTTCTAACTGATGCGTGTAGGGTCCCCGATTCAAGTAGTTGGCAAAAAACGCACAGTCCTCTTTGGAGATGATCTGATCTTCGGTACCATAGATGCTCAAAACAGACCATTTCCGGGATAATTCACGCACACTAGGCGTATCCGCCAGGGCCAAAGAGTGCAACTCCTGGCGGGTGATCCTCACTAATCTCATTTCGCCGTGCCGGAGCGCTGTCTGCTCTAGATAATCAAAAGTGTTGGTATCCACCGGGTAGCGGTCCAAAACCGTCTTGGAGCGGAATCTCAGCGAGCAGTTGATAAGGTTGGGCACCACCATCGCTTTATGGGCGGTAGCTGCATTCCTCAAAAGCCTCTCCTGTTGCACTGCCCAGAGAAACATGGCCACGGCACCCCGGGAATGCGCCACGATGGCCAGAAGCAACAAACGTTTTTGGGTTGCATTGTCCTCGGACAAAATATACTGACATACGCTGGAAATGTCCTCAACGTCCAGCTCCAAGATCCGCCCAACCTTAGTATCTGCCACATCCACCAGCGCCCCACAGCCACGGAAATCTATGCGCAATGAATACACACCAAGTTCCGCAGCCATTTGATGCGCCAATTTCTTTTGGTAACAGTAGTCCCGATGGCCGCCTTGGCCGTGTAGAATCAAGACCACACGATTCGTTGGCGGAGCATAACCTTGAGCCAAAAAATCATCGTTGTCTACGGAATGGGGAAACGCAATAGTGCCACGAACGCCGAGGCTTGTTTCGATCTGGACTTCCCGAGGCGCAGGCCAGTCTCGGATGCCCTTGTACCTGATTTCCGTCCAGTCCATGGTAAGATTATGAGTAAGTTCAGAAAGTGAAAAGACTTAAGAAAGAATCGGTGGTTTTGACCAATTTCGAAGCTGAGTTTGAATATGCTGAAAGAAAGTATTTGTCTACCCAGCTGAATGCCGACAAGTAGTGAGATAGAAGTCGCACGTGAACGGCGCATGAGATTCACGGCACATCTGGGGCCCACGGCACATCTGGAAACGACATTATATGCAGGCCAGAACAATACAATCTTATGAAGTCTGTAAGTAACTTGTTCTTGCCTTGAAGCTGCTTACATTGACATTGACTCATGTCTTTTTGTATACAATTAGCCCTACTGGGCCGACATGAAGGGGAATATGTGCGAACGAGAGGGATAAGAAGCTGTGAATGTGAAGAAAAGCCAGATCTAAAAGCAGATCATTACTACAAGTGTTCTGCGTAATAAAACAAAGAGCCAATGCAACAAGTAGAATAAAGTACCTGATATACATACAGCTTATTCATTACACCATACTGTAGCATATTTCTGTATCGATTCATAGATTTTAAAGTTCCCTGTAATAACCAACTAACGTATTACTCTTTTCTCATGCAAATTGTGCTACAATGTGAAACAATTGGGGTCAATAAAATCAGTACTACAGCACCAACATCCTAGAGTGTATTTATTGAATCCATTAATTCACAATGCATATATTCGATTATGTTATTATTTGTTCTTGGTTTTGTGTTTCTTGGACTCGGAGATCGACATCTCAATCTTTGAACATACAGAATACGAGTGTAGCTTTCAGCCGGCTCTAGATACGAAATCTCTTCGATCTTAACCGTAATTTCTTTTGCTTCTCTATCAGAATTATTCTCATCTTCACAATCATTGACCTTCTGTACTTCACAATACACTTTCTTCGACCTCTCTATTGGCCTTTTTCTTCTGCTTCTCCAAGTGCCGTGCGTTCACCACATCTACACTGTCGTTGACATCTCTCTTGCTCAACGGCACGTAATTCTTAAAATTGCGTCCCATTCCATCTCCTACATTCACAGCGCCACCCGTAGCTTGTCTTTCGAGGTTTTTTGGCACGAAAACGTCTTCCATCATGCGTGCGACCTGAGCCTTGAGCTGGTAATCAGTTAACTCCGCATTAAACCGGCGATGCTCCTTGGAAACTCTCGGAATCTGGCTTTCGATGGTTTCGGTAGTAAGCCACTCCATTTCTGGAAACACACAGTCGTAGAGCACCAACGGGATGTCGTTGGCCATTTCATAGACAGGCTTACTGGGGTAATGGGCAATGTCCATCAATTCATCCACCACTGAAGGGCTTTCAAGCTTCTGTCCCACCAAAAATAACACGGCCACCATGCACCGGACCTGATGCCACAAAAATGCCGAGCCTTTTAGATCAAACACATAGAATTCGGAGTCATGCGGCACGATCTCTGCCTGGTACACCTCTCGCATGTGATTGGTGATTTGCTTCGACCCATCGATTTTGCAGAAGTTCCGAAAGTCATGAACGCCTTGAAACCGGTTAGCTGCATCTCGCATAAGTTCAAGATCAAGCCCCTTTTTTTTAAAGAGGTATTTGTAGTGCCTATAAGAACAGCTAAAACGAGCATCGAAATTGGCAGGAGGCCGTAAACATACTGCAGTGATTCGAATATCAGGAGGCAATAATGAGTTCAAGATGGTAAGGTACCGGACTTCTTTGAAATCGTTTTGGGACTCAATTTGCTCGTCTTTACTTAAGTTGGACCGAATATTAAGCGAGATCACTTGATTTAGAGCACTGACTCCCTTATCTGTCCTTCCACACCGACTAAAAGAGCAACAGTTGGGGTCAGGAGCACTGATGAGCTTAGCTTTGGCCATGGCTTGAAGGATTTGCGCCTCCACGGTGGGCAATGGCGTGGGTTCGAATTGGTAGTTGAGGCCGTTATAATTCCAGCCCATATAGGCGAAACGAAGCGCAATAAAGCGGGTTTCGAAGCGGGAAAAATCAAACTTGCGCTTTTTGACCCCGCTTTTGCCTGCTTCACTTGCATCTCCACCAGAAATTGCTGAGGCTGGACTTGCATTGGCCTCCGAACTGAGATGACCGCCTTCAAGTTCAATGATTCTTTTGATGAGGTTTTTTTTGGACCATTTCTCGTAAGACGAAGTAGACATGGCGCGTAAGGCTTTCCACATATAACACTACAGAAGGTCCTCGTCGGAAATGCTTTAGTTGACGGTGCTTACCATGGGTAAATTTTGGTGTACAGGTGTCACTATATACAATACGCGGGCATCGCAAACGTCATCTCATCAAACTATATTCTTGTGCTACCCCATGTCTCTTCTGTGGCTGAATCTTACGGGAAAGATCCATCCATGGATCGAAGAAGCTGTAGCTTCTTTAAATTACCCCTCCATGACGCCCGTTCAGGCGTCTACCATTCCTCTTTTCTGCGGAAACAAGGACGTGGTGGTGGAGTCCGTGACCGGATCCGGCAAAACGCTCTCTTTCGTCATTCCTGTCCTACATCACGTGTCAAACGTTCTTCATGGCGATATGAGCGGCGAAAACGGCCCCGAACCCATCAAGAAAGGTCACATGTTGGCCGTGGTGATTACGCCTACCAGGGAATTGGCCAGCCAGATCCAAAAGGTCTTTGACGAGATTCTCCTGTACTTGCCCGAGAATTTAACCCGCATTTCCACCCAACTTGTGGTTGGCTCGCTTCTATCGGTTAGAGAAGATTTGGAGACACTTTTAAGGCAGAGATCACTGATCATCATTGCCACACCAGGCCGGTTGGCGGACCTTCTCAAATCTACTAAAGTGCACACAAATTGCGTGGAGGTAGCGGTTTTAGATGAAGCAGACAAGCTACTAGATATGTCTTTTGAGGCGGAAGTTATTTCAATTTTGAAGCAGCTCCCGAACCAGAGGCGTACAGGGTTGTACTCGGCCACACTCTCAGCAGCAGGAGACAGAGTGTTCCGGGCCGGAATGAAGAACCCAGTAAAAATTTGTGTGCAGACAAAGTCTAAGCAGACATCTGCACCAAAAGCATTGACCATTCAGTATGCACTCACGACGCCCGAAAAGAAGCTCACGGGCTTTTTGAAACTTCTTCGAGACTACCGTTTCAAGAAGTGCATTGTGTACCTCCCCACGTGCACAGCGGTCAAGCATTTCCATGAGTTCGTGCAGTCTTTGGATCTCCCAGACCAGTTCTACTCATTACACGGTCAGCTCAACACCAACGTGCGACTTAGAACCCTACACAAGTTCGACGCCGGAGATCTTGCCAAAAAACACATTCTCTTCACCACCGACGTGGCCGCCCGGGGTATCGACATTCCCGATGTGGACTTGGTCGTTCAGATGGATCCTCCCTCAGATCCAGATATGTTCTTGCACCGGTGTGGAAGAACCGGTCGCGCCAATAAGGTTGGCCGAGCAATAACGTTCCTCAATGAGGGCTCATCGGAGGAAACGTATGTGGATTTTATGGAGGTCAAGAAGGTGCATATGGACCCCTTTGAATTGCCTTATGACCCTGATTTTCACCTACAAGTGCAACAGAAGTTAGAGAAGTACGTGAGGAAAGACCGGGCTCGTCATGAATTGGCTGTCAAAGCATATGTGGGCTTTGTTAGGCACTACCAGAAGCACGTGGCGTCTAGTATATTTCGTATTCAGGCATTAGACTTTCTTGGGTTAGCCCGGCTTTATGGCTTACTTCGTTTGCCCAAGATGCCGGAAATGAGGTATATTCCTTCTGAACAGATGCCCGAAAACGGCTGGTTGGTGGAGCCCTTTGATATGGACAAATTTGCTTACGCCAACGAAACCCGGGAAAAGCTGCGTGTTGAGAATATGGCGGCCGAGAAGGAGAAGATGGTCCGGGAAGCTAAGAAGCGTAAGCTCTTGAAGAAGAAAAATGAGGCTTGGTCCTCCAAGTTGGAAACAAAGGACATGCGTGCGGAACGGAGGGAGAAGAACAAGAGGAAGCGGGAGGCCATTGAAAAGGAGATTGCGGCAGAACTGTCAGAAGATGACGATAACCAGGTGGATTGGAAGGACATGGTGAGGAGTAATAAGAAGCCTAAAGCAGAGGTGCTGGGAGATTTTGACGGCTTGTGAGCACCTTCAAAATTATAATTTTAGAGCGGATAAATGAGAAGTACAATTCTGTGGATAACTCATAGAATACATGAAAATTAATAGTGCTTTACAAGGATGTTAACCCCAAATATCATTCATGAACTTTTATATTATTCAAAGAGGACCTTGCCTTTTGACATTGCTCATGAAACTAAAATATCGCATAAGAAAGTTCTAAGCAATTGTCCACGAACCACCCATATTACTCTTTATTGATTGATTACTGATACAGGAATCAATTGAAAGGATTCAATTAAAAGTGTTCTCTAGGTTTATAGTCCTTTACAGGGTGTCTGTGAGCCTCCTTCACCAGTCTAAAAGTATTTTGGTATAAAATGGTTCATAGTCTTCGAATTTTACTAGTTTAGTGACAGTTGGTATAGTACCTTTGATTTTTGAACGAAATATGAGAATATAAAGAGAGTTATGATTATATCCTAAAATTTATGAAGCGTCCACCAATGATACTTTTAAAGGTAATAAAGCCACGTCTCTAATCAGGCGGATGTGTATTGTTTCGAAATCTGTCTCTTTTATAAGAGGTAAAAAAAACTGATACGTGACTTCTCATTTGTAGATTGCGGTAAAGCTACACATCGATGTCATGCCAAAACTTACGAATAACTATAAAAAAATTACGAGATGAATAATACGAGCGTATGGCGATTTCGGCATAAATTAGATAATTTATTAATAGCGAGACATGATGATAATATCTCAAATGACGGTAGATTGAAAAGTAATTTTGTCCCAATTTCCATTGAAGGAAGGGAAGAGGGACAAAGTGTCCTGGATAAAATCTACGATTAGATTGTTCCTCTATATAAAAAATCTAAAGGACCAGTAGGCTTAAAATTTGGGTCCATGCGACCAGAAAGAATCTAGGAGAGCTGCTAAACACCAAAGGGATACCAAAAGGACCAATGAAAATTACAAATTTCCTGGAAAAATAATGAGGGAGTACCCCTTTCACCCATTGTCAAGGCTTCAAATCAAGCACCAAAGTTTCTATTTTTTGTTCATTATTTTTGTCATTTCATCACTCTACCTTCCGTTTCCCACTGATGGAACGGATTCCATCGTATACAAACAAATCATCGAGAGGCACATACTGGCACGTGAGGAGTTTCAACAATTCCTGAGCTCCCACTCCACCAATGAGACTGCATGTATTGTGATATGAGGTCGTAGAATGACGAAACACCTCCTGGAGAGTTGTTTTCACATCTGGACCAATAACAGACTCTGTAACAGAAGAATTTCTGTTTAGGAGGGATACAAATACCTGCATGTACCCCTCGAATTCATCTCTTTTTCCGTCGTCGTGCCATTTGTGATACGCCAAAATAGCAAAGTATATGACCAATTCATCACTTTTACCGTCTTGGAGCTTCTCCAAAACTTCCTCTATCATTGACTTCGAGTAATCCTGCATGTAACCATTCGTCACATAAAGAACAGCACTGTTCTTACAGAAAACAGACACCGAAGCATTACTGATCTCGGCCACGCTGCGTCCTGCAGCTTCACATGATTTTCTTAATAGTCCCATGAACTGCTCTTGGTCTTTTTGCGCCTTTTCCCGGTAGATGGCCTGCAACTTGACGTAATCAGCAGTGGTTGACGTCATATCTGGAAGGCTACCCGGTAAGGGGAGAGCATTGTTGAATTTGGTAAAGGAAAGTAGTGCATGTACAAAAAGCCAAAACATCAGGGTGTGCTGGCCAATGTGCCGGACTTCCGCCCGTTCGAAAAGGGCCTGAACTGAGGTCGGCACGTGCGTCACCTGCAACGCCCTGTGGAACGCCAGCGATGCCTCCAAAAAATTAGGCTCTTTGCAGAAGTCACGTGCCATATTCTGTATATATTCTCGCTGAAAGAGTTTCTTCTCCGTGTAGTTCTGTGGGGGTTTAGCATGGTCGTGCCTCCAACGATCAACGGCCTTGATGAAGATCACGATATATGGCACATGTGCATGGTCTGTAGCATCCAAAGACTCCATGTCAAACAGATCAGCAAAGACTCGAAGCTCATGCCATGGCTGGTCGATTCGGAGATCGTATACTTTTGATGGGTCGTGTGTTTCTACTATTGTGGTTTCCTTAGAAAACACCCTGACCATGCCATAGAAACCAAGCGTAGAGACCACAATAAAAGGAATTTTGTGACTCCATAGTACACTCTTGAGCTCTTGGAATACTTTTTCAGGTAAGAATCCGCTCAAAACTACGGCAGAAAAGGGTGCAAAAAATGCACTGCATTTAGTCCTATCTTCCACCAAACTCTCGACAGATTTGCCATGATAGTGTCCCTTAACATCAGGGTTGAGCTCCTGGATAGACTCATACATTGCAGCAGCCTTATTCTGGCCAATCGAATCGTTACTCAAGAAAAAATTGCCGTCTAGATCACTCTCCTGCACAGAGTCCCCACACACCACTGTGAATTCCCCAATACCTGGGAGAACAAGATTTTTAAGCACTTCGGCACCAACAGAGGTACAGTTGAGAAGACACACGCGAGAGTGCCGGAGCCGCTTTTGGCCGCTGGAGGCCCAAAGCCGAATTTGTCGGTCATATTTATCCATCTCCAAATCTGGAGAAAAAAAAGATTTAATTTTTGGAACTTAGACCAGCTTTAACTCAATTTGGTGGAGTTTATAAGAGCACGGTTTATAGATGTATCACAGATGTAACAGGCTTGTATGAGAGCTGTTTATGCTTATAGAGTGTATTAAGAGCTGTGTATAATGCTAAGGTGCTATGGTTTCTGGGGTACAGTGCGCGAGAGGCACGGGCTTATTACTTGGTGTATTACATAGATTAATTAATAATTCCTGGACACCCGAAAAATGACATTCAAAATATTAAAAATTGACTTTTTGGATTTTTGACCATTCGAAAAATCTAATTGAGGATAATTAAGTAATGGCAAAGTGAATTTTGTCTTTCAATATTCGATTTAATTTGGATATAGTACCTTTGATGTGAGTTCCAAGACAACCCCAGATGTGTTAGATATACTATGAGAGCCAAAAAGCCTATTACAGTGGGCAATAAAACGAATGCGCCAGAGCTAAACGCGTGGACCTAAAAAATGGATCTTAGCACCAATCCTAACACTAAGAAACTAAAACATCATTTTTTGAACAACACCTTTATCACAATTTAGCACCTTGAAACCCCAACACATGGGAAACCTAGATAAATCCTCATTGATTAGGAAATTTCACAACCCTTTTTGCTTCCCATTAACTCCTCATACCGCTCTTTATCTATGTCCTTCATCTTCTCCTTAACCTCATCAGGGAAGTATTTCTTAATGAGGACCATAGCATCGAAGTCAAGGTTACTGGAATCCGCCATGGTGATGGCATTCTCGTACCTGCAGAAAGGACAGTCGTTTTTTCCCCGTTGCTTGAGTTTCACAAGACACCTGACACAGAAAATGTGGCCGCAACTTAAACGAATGGGCTTGAACGCTATGGACATGCAGATTGGACAGGTGTAATCGTCAAGCTGGGGAATAAGTGTCAACAACTTGTTCTGCATGACAAAACAAATGGACTGTGCCACAGACTTTCCATGGATGGATATATGGTCTTCGGACATCAATTTTGGGAACTTTGACGACACATTGAGGCACGTCTGCTTGTCGAACTTCTTCAAGATTTTTCGTAGAGCCTCAGTGTTAATGGACTGGTATTGGATGATCTTCAATAAGCGCTGATTAAGCGTGATAAAGCTATCATAGGCCAAAGACGTTGCTTTTTTATGGTAGCCAATAAGGTGGGATTTCTCCACGCGGCTCTGGTATTCGCCTAAACTTTGCTTGATCTGGTCGGCGTTCTTCTCCAAAACCTGGGACTTAATCTCATTGTACCGGAAATACACCTCCGAGTCAAGGTACATGCGGAAGAGCTCTCTCCACTTGTAGAGGTCACTTTTTTTAGCGGAGAACTTGATGATCTTCTCGCTCAATGCATCGATATCTTCCACCAACTTCTCCTCCTCAGTCTTGCGAATACGGTCGAGGTTTTCTAGCTCGCTATTCAACAATCCAAAAAACGTCATGTCCAGGTTGAGTTTGATGATGATCTCCTTGTTCTGAATTTCTACTACCTCTTCCTGCACAAAGTTCCCTTCTTCGTTGGACGAGGTGGGCGAAAGAACGTAGTTATCACTTGAATCCTTCTTGAGTTCCACAATCTGTGGCTCCAGTTTTGATGGCTCCTCATCCTCGGTGCCAACGGCATTAACTTTGTCCCGGATAAGTTGGGCCAAACGGGCCACATCCTCGTTAGAGAAGCGGGTGCTCTCTGAGTCATTAAGAACTATCTTGAGGTATGGAATCACCTGGTTCTTGTGTTTGCGGAGCACGTAATGGGCCACCACAGGGTTGCTGGCCACGGTATCGTCGGGCTGAAGCTCCACGGTATTTTGTTGGTCCTGGAGAAGAAGCTTGAGATTGGACTTGGAGAGCCCTAAAAATTCAAGCTCATCCACGATCCGACTAATACATTTCTTGAGCACCTTATATTGGATGGCGGCCTCGATCCAGTCTTGAGGGATATCCTCCTCGATGAGCGTCTGCTGCAATACTTTGGCGAACTTCATCGTACTTAATCATGAACTGGCGAAGGTCCGGGCCAAGGTTAGTGCCAAGGTAGTGCCAATGGTTGGAGATGCCGATGGCGGGATTCCTTCAGTATTGGGCGTATTCTGTGTATACCGGAAGTGTTGTCTTTTGCTGTCAATTCACCAGCTGTCTCCGCGATAAGCGATTTGGCATTGACAGATGAGCCAGAAACGTGGTGCATAATTTTTATTAGGACCGCGCCTATAGCAAGACTGGCGCGGCTGACCAGGGTAGATACGCGGATGGTATCACATTTGCAGTCACCAATAATAATGCTCCCTGGGAATTTCGGTCGGCCTAAGGATTTCACTCATGTTTACACGAATCAATTCGACTTCGGTGGTGTTGCAGCATTTTGTATAGGAAAATTTTTATGGATAACTTTTATAAGGCCAATTTTCAGTATGATGAGATTCCCAAAAAAAAAAAAAAATTGTATGATGCCATTTTAGTATAAAGAAGTTGCGTTTGTTTCATACAGTAAATTTCCAGTAGTTCCAGTATTCAAAAGTATGCTTCAGGATTTGTTTTCAGTATCACGTACTCCATCCTTTTGTAAAGTCAATTCAAAGTGTGCTCGATTTCTTGTATGTAATATATCAGTAAGTTATTCATGAGGTCATTTTTCTGTGAGCTTCCAGTGACTTCTCAAAAAGGAGTGTTTTAGTGAACTTTTGCAGTCATTTTTGTGAACTCGTTGTGAAAATATCGCGTTTCCAGTGATTTTGTGGCGAGGTGAATTTCCGGCATGATGAAATCTTCAATATAATAAAAATTGTGGAAGACTAATTTTCTAATGAACTTTCGGGCTTAATTAATCTCCAAATATTCTTTAGTTAGTTAGCCTTAAGAAATTTGTTTTTTTTCAATTATTGCATTTTTTAGTCAGCTATTTTTTCAAATAAATGTTTGAGCGTAATGAACTTCCAGTAGAAAATGAGGATATTCTTTTTGATGTTAGTAAAATTCCACAAGAATGTTGCGTATGATTCATTTGTATAGTAAGCCCCTAATAAAGTTTATAGTGAGCTCTATAATGAATTTGAGTGTAACGAATTTCGAGCAGGGAGAAATTTTACGTGAATTATCAGTGAGGTGAATTTCCAGTATGCGTGAGAAAGTTCCAGTAAAAAGAATTTAGTTCATTTTTGAGGATTTTCAATTTTCCAATGATTTTCCAGTTGTGTGAATTTTCTAGGGAAATTGAAGTATGGTGAATATCAAGCTTAGCAAGGTTTCAGGTAAATTTCTTGTATGTTCAATTTTCAGTATGTTCAATTTCCAGCATAGATAATGATCTAGCGACTCTCTAGCATAGTGAAATATACAGTGTGTGTGAATTTAGTGCATTATACAGTATATCACTACTGAATTTCCACAATCGTAAAGTTTCGATTTTTAGGGAAGGGGTTTTTGCACAGTGAATATTCTAATGAAACTAAAAAAAATGCCCCTGCCAAACTGTTTAAATTTAGGAAGGGTGGTCCTGTATTAGATTTACAGTTGAGTGATGTTTGTGAGGTGAATTCCCATCTTGTTGAATTTTTGATAAATTACCGACGTGAAGGAATTTTAGTGAATTTTCAGAATGATGGACTTTCACTAAATTTTTAGTCTGATGAGATCTAATATTTCGAGTCTGCCAAAGTGTTAACTTTTCTGTTAGTTAAATTTAAGTATGATGATTTCCCAATGAATTTGTAGTATGGTATCTTTGTTATGGCAGATTCCCAGTATGATGGTTTTATTATAGTAGATTTTTAATCTGCGGCATGAAGAATAGTAGGCTCATATCATATCTCTCACAGAGGTTTTCAATATGCCATACTAAAATATGGGGTATATAATATCCCCCAGTTTCCTGAATAAATTTTTACTTACCAAATTACCTTACCATGAATTTCCTTAAACTTTTGACCTATGCTTTTGCTTGCAATGCTTTGATTGTTCCATTGAACAAGATTCGTTCTTCCACTGTGCCAAGTGCCCCAGACCAAACGGCCTATGGGAAGCTTGGAGAAAAGGTGGAGAATGTGTCATCTGTTGCTTTGGATGTGAACCCTGATTTCAAGGTTCAAAATGATACTTTTTCTGCTTTAGCCTTGATTCCGGCGTTATTTGGAAAAGAGTTCTTGAACAAAACTGTCGATGAAATCAATGTTCTGGGTCAAGGGGAGATGAACAGCACCTTTGTTGCTTTTAATAAAGTTCCCGAAGAGTATGAAGAAGAAATGGAGGAAGTAACCCTCATTGACTTAGACTCAACCTCCAAATTGCCTGAAGAAAAGTTTCAAAACCAGACCTTATCTTCTATCGATGTCCTCGGAGAGAAACTTCAGAACAATACCTTCATTGCTTTTGACTCAAATGCTAAAACTATTAAAGAGGAGGATGAAGTGCACCCTTCCGAGTTTTATGTTCTCATGGAAGAGCTTGGTGAAATAATGGAAGAAGTGACTTCTGTTGCCTTTGATTCAAATACTGAAACGATTGGAGGAGACGTTGAAAGCCAGACTTCTTCCGCCCCTGTTATCCTCGGACAAGTAGTTCCAAACAATTCTTTTGTTGCTTTTGAGTCATCTGTCGAAGAACTTGAAGAGGAAATAGAGGATTCTTATGTGAGATTAATTCCTGAAGACCTTGGAGAAAATGAAAAGGATGTGCTTTTTGTTGCTTTTGATTCAGCTCCTGAAGAAGATAAGGATGTGACACTTTCTGAGTTTGACAAACTTATGGGAGAGCTCGGACAAATTGTGGAGGAAGCGACTTTTGTTGCTTTCGAACCAGCTTCCAAAAAGCTAGGAGAGAATGTTGAAAGTCAGGCCTCTTCTACTCCCGTCATCCTTGGAC
>NLAL01000250.1:0-23826 GCA_002374735.1 Metschnikowia sp. 13-106.1
CTCCAAGTACCAAGGCCAATGGCTGGGATCTTGTTGCCGTCATTAAGAGGCAACACTGTGGTATCTTCATGCAACGACATTATGGACAATATTCAGTTCAGTCTGTGACTTTGACATATCCACTTGGTATCGCCTGAAAATCAAGTACAACAATTCTGCCACTTCCATGGAAGACACAACAAGAAGCTCATAGGTTGGGGAAGACACAACAAGAAGCTTATAGGTTTGGGGAAGATATCCTGGAGGGAGTTTTCGTTTTGTCTCGAAAAAGCGAATGATTAGTAGCTGAAAGGTGTGTAGGTAAGTTCCAGTAAGTTCCAGTAAGCTCTACCAAGTTCCAGTAAGCTCTACCAAGTTCTATTAAGCTCTACCAAGTTCTATTAAGCTCTATTAAGTTCCAGTAAGCTCTATTAAGTTCCAGTAAGTTCCAGTAAGTTCCAGTAAGTTCCAGTAAGTTCCAGTAAGTTCCAGTAAGCTCCAGTAAGCTCTATTAAGCTCCAGTAAGCTCCAGTAAGCTCTATTAAGCTCTATTAAGCTCTATTAAGCTCTACTCAGTCCCAGTAAGTTCCAGTAAACTCTAGTTTTGAAGATGTAGACTTTATTAAAGCAAAAAAAAGAGAAACCGATTCCAGCATAGGTCTTAAAATAAAATTCCGGGAAGTTGGGAAGAAGTTGGGTCTGGCACGACCATACTGAGCTCTAGTAAGCCCTACCAAGTTCTAGTAAGTTCTAGTAAGTTCTAGTAAGTTCTAATTTAAATGAAGCCAGGTATAGACCATAGTATACAGTCTACATATTAGTAGAATTATGGTTTATGGTTTCCAGAGGAGAGACTACGTCTGCCACAATTACTATACTCACTTGATAGACCAGTCTTAACGTTTACACCGAGTCGTTGGCTATTCTAAGTGGTAAACTTACTGTGAATGAGCGGGAGTAAATGGAACCAGCTTTCAGAACAGAGCTAGTAAAGGGTTTAGGGAGCTTATAAGGCCGAGGAAGAAAGCCTAACCCAGACCAGTCTTCGTACGATTTCACTTGCTTTCTGCTAATTGTTTTATAGTAATCCATGTTAGGAGCAGTGTATTGGTAGTACTATAGTGTATTGGTAGTACTATAGTGTCAACTGGGCACCTCATAGCTTCGTTGAGATCTCTCATAATTCCAACTTTTTGCGGTCCTCTAAATGAAGGTAGATGTTTCTTTATAGTGATGGTCACCACTAGTCTATGTCTAGATAGTCCACTTAGTTTGGGAAGCCTTGGATCAATCTGATACTGATGGATGGTCAACTGTTCTCTATACTCCATCCACTTGGAGGCTTGTAGTGCACTAATGAGTCAGCCTTACTACTTACCTCCAGGAGCTGAGCCTGGTATTCTAGTTCAGGAGCTAAGCCTGGTATTCTAGTTCAGTAGCTAAGCCTGGTATTCTAGTTCAGGAGCTAAGCCTGGTATTCTAGTTCAGTAGCTAAGCCTGGTATTCTAGTTCAGTAGCTAGGCCTAGCAGTCTAGGTGACTATCACTTTCCACCAAGTTATGAGTAGTGTCTGTCTTGACTGGAATGATCACCAGTTCGGGAAATGTCAGAATTGTGTTTATCCACTCACCTATCTCACCACATCAATGTGCTTTCAATAGGTGAGGTGCTCTTAGTTTCCTGTATTGACTAGAGTCTATTCAATTGCCTTTGCTTCCTTCATCTTGCCAAGCAACTCGTCCACACTGCTGACAATCACACCTGCCGATCTCTTGGGAGGCTCCTCCACCTTCAACGTTTGCAACCGCGAGGCGATGGAGACACCCAAGTCTTCGGCCTTGAGCTTCTCCAACGGCTTCTTCTTGGCCTTCATGATATTGGGCAACGACACGTAGCGAGGCTCGTTCAACCGCAAGTCCGTGGTCACCACCATGGGCAACTTGGCGCGCAATGTGTCGGAACCTCCATCCACTTCCCTGGTCACCTGCACCTGGTCGCCCACGATCTCCACCTTGGAGGCGTTGGTGGCCTGGGGCCAGTTCAAAAGTCCGGCCAACATCTGGCCGGTTTGGTTGGCATCATCATCAATGGCTTGTTTTCCAAGGATGATCAAGTTGGTGCCTTCTTTTTCTGCCACCTTTTGCAACATCTTGGCCACAGTTAAAGGCTCGATTTCCTGCTCACCCACATCCACCAAAGTGGTCGAATCTGCGCCTTTGGCGAGCGCCGTACGCAATTGGTCCTGGGCCTTGGTGGGTCCTATGGAAACGGCATGGATTTTCTGCACCAAGTCCTTGTTGGCTTCTCTGATCTTTAGGGACTCCTCTAGGGCAATGTCACAAAAGGGGTTCATACTGAACTTGATACCTTTTGTCTCCACGCCGGTTCGGGCCTTGTTGATTCTGGGTTTGAGAGCATAGTCAATCACCCGTTTGACGGGCACGAGGATGTTCAACTTGGTCATGCTGGTGTGTAGACCGTGGCCGAAATTTTTCTCGCGCCGGTCCGGAGCACTATATGCAGGTCGCAAGTATAAACCTCCAACACCATCACCAACACCACCACCGTCAACTTATCATTAGTAATTTTTATCTGCAGCTCATATTGGGGCTCTGTAGTAACCAATCATGTTGCAGATGGTTTTATTTCGAGTCTCCTGTTCCCGGTATGATCTATCTTGGTATATCCATCTGTCCTGGTCCCATGGTTATATGCCCTGCTCCAGGTTCCAGTCATATCGATCCACTCAACCAATACTCCATCGACACAACTTCAGTATACCATTTCATCCGCCCGAGTAACATTGGTCAGTATGATGGAGTTCATATGATTGACATTGGTTAGTACCAGGTATTAAGTACCATTTCAGTATGTCCACCAGTCACTTGTCCACTGGTATCGTACTCGATGTAACCAAATAATGCATAAACAGACAGGAATATCCTGGAACAGTTTTGGACAGTTTGGACAGTTTGGTGTAGTCCTTTTTCAGTACTTTGATGACCATCCATCGGAATCCTTCAGTCTATGATGACCATTTCGATTAGTATTGTGGATGTCCATTGGTCAATATGTACCGTTGATTATTGACCATTCCAATTAGATCACGTTGTCAGTACCTAGGGTACCATAACATCCAGTATTTGATTGACCATTTTCGAGTCATTCTTTGATAGACCGTTTTGGGTCATTATTAGGATGTAATCATTTGTCCAGCATTGCACTTCCCTTCCATTCACTTCGCTTTGATTTTTGTATTGACCATTCCAGAGACCATTCCAGAATTGATATTCCAGAGTTGGTATTCCAGAAATCTTCATTTCCTCTTCCGTGTTCCTCACTGGACAGTGTTGCATCCTCTCTTCAGCCAATTCAGCGTTGGGTGCTTCAGCGTTGGTACCTCAATTTGTCATTTGTTTAGCGACTGGAGAGCCTGTTTCTCTGCTTCATCTTCTCAATACGGGCTTTGAGCTGTGCAGTCACTTCAGCAGCCTTTCTCCAGTTCTCCTCTTCTCCCATGGAATCTGAGTACTCACGTGATATGGCCACAGGCTCGAATTCCAGACTCAGCCCATGCACCTCTTCTCGGTCCGACATGGCTATTTTGCCCTCAATAGACATGCGGTCCACGCGGGAACTGAGCTCTTGCAGAGAGATTCTTTGCTGGCTCTTTTCGGGCAGTTTGAACGGAGACCGGCTCAACTTCTCCGGGTACGACGAGAGCAACGGCTGCACCTGTGCAGTGCTCTGCTGCAACTTCAACATCTCGATGGTTTGCTCCAAGCTCTTGATTTTCAACTTGGCGTTCTCGAGGTCGCTGATCATACGCATGATCTGTGTTTCCTTTTGTTTGACCATGAGCCCAGCACTGGACATTTCCGTTTGGTTCTGCTTCAAGGATTCGGATAAATAGGCGTTTTCCTCTTTGAGGGTGGAGATTTCACTGTGCAACGAGCTTTGAGCGCTTTTGGCCTGCGCCAAGTTCTCTTTTAAGGCCTGGTTCTCCTCCATTAGTGCCTGCACCGTTTCCTTATGAACCGAAGTAGGAACGGACGAAGAGTCGGGCCGTCCCACACTTTCACGGGCGTCCCGTTTTTCCAAACGTCCTGCACCCTGCCCCAAGGACGGCGAGATCAACAGCCGGCCCGTGAAACTCTTGACCGGCACCCTAGAAGCGTCTCTTTTGGCCGGAGATGTCGCTAGCCGTTTGCTAGGAATAGCCGAAGTCTCTTTGGGTTTCGTTTCCGGCCGTAAGGCCGGCACCTTGGGTGCAGGAGCAGAAGCTCTCACCCCAGAGCCCGTGCTTTTGGTGGCCTTCACCGTCACATCCTCAAACACCTTCTTCACCTTCTGCAATCTGTTATCGTCGACCTTCTCAAGGAACGCCTTCAATTCCCGTTCACCGGTGATTTTCATGAGCGTGCCGATCATCTCCGTGGATGCCTGACGAATGGGTTCCTGCGAGTCCGATAAGAGCTTGACCCCGATCTCCATTATAAGGTCCACCTGCGCTGATTTGGGAGCCACCGTGCTATTCTTCAAGCACCGCTGGAGGTAGTTGGTGGCGGAGATCTTCACCTGCGGAGTCTTATGTTTCATACCCTCAAGCGTATCGTCCAACACATCGGAAAGCGATGAAACAGAAAAGAGGGCATCCAAGGCATTGGCCAACGCATCAGCCACCGCTGGTTTCTTCTCCTTACTCCTCTCAAGCATTGGTGAGAGCACAAGGCCCATGTATTTGTGAAACTCCGCCCGGAGCCCTTTGCACAAGAACTCAACACCATTGGCTGCAAGCTGCACCACCTGGATGTTGGCGTCTTTCATGCATTTGGCAAAGATCCGAACAAGCGGAGCGTAATCACCAGAAGCAAGTTTCGGCGCCTTGGAGAGCTCTCCACACACCACCTCCAAAGCATCCTTGCGGTCCTTCCATTTGGCCAGGGCCATTTGCGTTGATAGATCCGAGGGGAGCTTGGAGAGCACGTCCACCGGATCCAAGAGGTCCATAGGGTCTACACCCTCAGCATCCTCCATGTCCACATCACCATTCCCGGTGTTGGCCCCATCTACACCTCCAGCCCCATCTCCAGCCCCTCCACCGGCCCCACCACCCCGGGCCTCTGCAGCCTGTCTCCTCGCCTCGGCCTCTTTCTGGTCGCGCGTGAGTCTTTTTTGGTGCGGAGACTCGCCGTTGATCTTGTCGAACTCAGCCTTCAAGTCGCGCTGCTGCACGGGTTTCAACGACGGCAACAAGAGTTGATCCAAGGGCTCACCGACCCAGCGCCGCATTTCTACAGCCAAGCGCGTGGTTTCACCCCGCACTGTGCGATCTGCGTGCCCAAACAATTTGCTTAACATTGGAAGAAGGAGTTTTGCGGGTACGATCTTGCAGCCAAAATTGTCCACCATGGCGCCTGTGGCCGCCACACACCCCGCTACCAATTTGGGGAGTTTGTGAGCAAAATAGGGAGTCATTTGCTCCACAACCCAATCGGCTTGTCCGCTAATCTCCACAAGGAGTAGTAGCGCTGAAATGGCATGTTGTTTTGTTGCAGCTCGACTTGATGATAATCCCTTTTCACAGAGACTGGGCACGAGCGTACCATGGCTTTTGAGTCGGGAGACCACCGAAGGGTTTGCTCCCAATTCGAGGAACTTGGTGATGGCCAAAAGCCCCGATTCCTGAGCCACTACGTTGGCATCAGTGGCGATGGATTTGAGAAGCTCGGGTTTGGCGGCCAAGTTGGCGAAGCAGGCGTCGTTTTCACTGCGCGAGTTTTCAAACTCCTGCACAAGCTCCGTGTACCCTTGGAGCCGGACCTTCCATACAGTGTGAGAGATTTTCTGCTCTGGGGGCAAGTGGGAAAAGTCCTCTGTGCTCATGCTATGGTGTATGTTTGTAGTAGACGCGCTTTCGCGATGTATGGTACATCGGTACACCAAAAAGACCGGTACACCCGAAAACCCATACACCAAAAAATAAAAAAAACCCGTGCACCAAAAAATTGGTGCACCAAACATACACCAAGAGTCCCCTAAAGAAGCTGCTCTTTTAAAACTACTATACCCAGTTCTACAGTTGTGTCTATTATTATGGACCTAACACATGCAAACGTCTACTCCAGGCGCGAGGCGTACTTCTTCTTGATCTCGTCGAAAGGCTTCAAGGTGAACCCCCAGTTCTCCTCGCCCGGGCGAGTCTCATAGTACTTGCGGATATCCACGCCATGGTATGGGTGGTAGGAGAAGTTGAACCAGGGCAAAACAGCCATGATACTGAACGAGTACTGCGAGTTCCGGTTGGAGATATCCTTCATGCGGTCATTCAACGTAGACTCGTTTTCATGGTATGGCAATTTCTCCTCCGACAATAACTTCTTGATTTCATACCGGTCCATCTTCACTTCCCTTTCATTTTCAGCCCATCCCAAAAACCGCTTGGAACTTCTGATGTATGCAAGGTAAAAGCCTCCACAGAGCCCCAAAAACGTAGCCGCCCTCAAAGCACCGCCTGGCACTTTTCCTGGCTGCCTAAACGATCCTCCAACAGGATCCAACTTCTCCCAAGCAATTAGCGAAAGAGGGAAAGCAGCAGTACTGGCAGCCCAAGCACCGTAGTCGGAGGCTCTGAAATACGACACCACGCGGTTGAAGTGTGGGTCCACATCAATGAGCTCATAGTCGCCCTGCACGGGCTCACTTCTGATTGGCTCGTAAGCTTTGTTGTGGGACATTAGGTAAGGTAGGGTTGGTTTAGGAAGTGATAATTGGGAGTTTTTGATTGGGGCGCGCGCATCACGTGACGAGGATTGATGCCGGTTATGAGCGTTGCGCACTGATATTTATCAGTCAGAAATGTGGTGGAACCGAACGACCATGGTATGTTTTTTTTTTTTCAGATATTTGAATGGATTTGTAGTTTATAGGTACTGCATAGTAGAATGATTTGGAAGGCAGTATAGTAGACAGGAGTGTAGTAGACAGACAGTTATAAAATTTGAATGGGACTTAATATCGGAGATTTCTGAAATAAATAAAATACCGTTTTTTAATTTCAAATCTTATGACCATTTATCCCAAAAAAACATATTCCGATCAACTAAAAAAACCATTAACATTTTGAATAGCCTTTTAGATGATATACCCAATTCTGAAAGACTTCTATCTATGTAAGTAGAAGTATTCGAAGTATTTATATAAATGAATATATAAATTCCAAGATAGGTATAATTTTGTTTTTAGTCCTTTTTTTTATTGATGAAACGGCTTTCTAAGTTTAAAGCACATAAATCAGTTTCATGAACAAAAACTATCGGTACTTAAACCATATGCGCCGTTAGTATAAGCACATACCAAGTAGACATTCAGGTCAGAGTTATTGAGGCAGGACTATTAAGGTCTGAAGTCCGTGGGAAACTTGTCAANGAGTTATTGAGGCAGGACTATTAAGGTCTGAAGTCCGTGGGAAACTTGTCAAAAGTTGAAAATCAGGAAGAGTCAGGAAGTCAGTAGACAGTACAGAGAGCTGGACTGATAATGACTAGACAGTAAGTGGTTAGTAAATTGGTAGTGCCAGACTGGTGACAGTGTATAGTCAACAGACGATGAACTGTTTGTAAGGAGTTGGAAGAAGTAAGCAGAGGAATAGCAAAGACGAGCCACTCAAAGACAACCCCGAGATATCACACATTATAAGCTCAACATGATCAAAGTAGTGTCCAGTGAATTAATAATTTGATGAACTTGATCTCAGACCACGAACTCAGACTCAGGGTACAAGAGATTGCAGTATCCTAGACAGTAGCCTAGACAGTAGCCTAGACAGTAGCCTAGACAGTAGCCTAGACAGTAGCCTAGACAGTAGACCAGACAGTAGACCAGACAGTAGACTAAACAATAGTAGACTAAACAATGGTAGACTCTATAGTAAGTAGACTGTTAGTATTGTTTGTATGCTGGATTGTTAGTAGACTGTTAGTACTGTTTGTATGCTGGATTGTTAGTAGACTGTTAGTACTGTTTGTAGGCTTTGGACTGCGGTAGACTAGACTGTAGACAATTAGTAAGCAGACAAGTCGAGTATCGGAATAAACGATTCGTAGAGCCATGCGCCTTCCAAAGAATCACCTGATGAACATAAATTCCAAAGGGCTCTTTATGTAGAGTCCCAAAAGGAGATTCATTTAAAGACAGATTTGGTCAAAGCAGATTCAAGAGGATTACTTCCAAGATTAGGATTCTTGAAGGGCCATTCATGAATAGAAGTCCCTGAAGTAATATTAAGGACACCATTTGAACATCTCAAACACTCAAAAGATACTCCTTACACATCAACTCCTGGTGAGCAGATCTAAAATGGAGAATAACAAGCAATCTTGAAAGGACCACTCATACAAGAAAATTCTTAGACAACACTGAAAACCCCAATGAAAAATATTCATAAACTCTTTATCCTTTAAAAAGTAAACCCATTTCAATATATCGGTTTCGGAGATGTTCTTTCCGTTTCCAAGCTCAGACAACGTATTGAAAATATTTCTCAACATCAACTGCCACACAAGACCTAAGGTTAAGAGCTTGTTGCCATCAACAATATCAAACCCGTCAATCACAACAAGGGAGAAAGGATTGGCCTTCCCACCTCAACACCATAATTGGTGTTTTCTAATGCTTTGAAGCGAGACATCTCAGCTCTATTTGCTGCCTTCTTGTTCACGTGCTTCAAGAAACAAAAGAACAACACTTGGAGCACACCTTGTAAATCAATTATTGTTGAAATTAAGTTGAAGATTCAGTCTTCGTTCCCGTCGTTATATCATGAAACTGTATCCTGTATTGTAGAAGGTAAAGAATAAATAACAAACGGGCACTGATTTTTTGGCATGTAAAATATACAGTTAAATGACTCATTCGGACTGGAAGCTAACTCATATATAGGGCCATGAAACTATATCGTTTGAGACGTCAGCAGTGAAAGTTGCACATACTGTTAGAGTCCCTTTCATAAAAAAATTGGTGTATATGAAATTAGGATAGGGCATGTTCTTACCGTATCTGTAGCATATATCCGGTTCGAGCCAATTTTCTAAGATTGTTAGTAAGACAATTGGAGCTTGTTGCCATCCATGATTTGGGAAATCACAACACTTTCGTCTTCCCAAAGAGAATCGACAGATTTTTGCAATATAAATTTGACTCGGTCTAGGATGAGCAAGGCAATGGTGCAAAAAATAGAAGGGAAAGGAACTATCAAACTGTCACATTCTAAAACTTTCCTTGCTTTCAGGTACTGATACCCTTTTCATACTTCCTTGATTGACCTTCCTTGATTGACCTTCCCCAATTGACCTTCTGCGCTGTCTGTAGCAGCAATCGCACTATCCAAAGAAGCACATCTGATTATGTTAAAACCACAAGATCTTTGGGGGACGTGATGGCTCTAAATAACTTCAAGGACCAAAACTTTGTCCCGCTTGTTCTCCAATTTGATCACGTCCAATTCACCAACAAGAACCTTTTCGCCATCAAGAACGTTTTTGCCAACAAGGCTGAATTGGTCAAAAAGCTTTTCACAGAACCCCTCAATTCACAATGATCTGCTTGGACAAGGTTGATATCTCAAGCAATGCATGTATAGAAGGGCAAGGAGATTCCCGTTGCACTTGAAGATCTTTTGTTTCAGTCACTGACACTGAAATATAAACATCTGTGCCGTCGTTATATTGAGGACACGGATTAAGCATCTGTTGCACTTCCCTAACAGAATAGAGAGGAGAATTGAGGCGCAAGAATGGTGTATCGTCTGGCAACCGGAAGTTAACCTATTCTGACACATTCCCACCTTAAGAGAGACCAAGGATTTCAGAGATCAGGTTTTGAAAGATCAGGTTTTTGTCACTGAGGAAAAGAAAAAGTAAGTGAGGTTTTAAAATGGTGCGATACCTTAAGCTTAAATAGTTTTCCTCGCCATTTTAAGGGGGGGGAAGTATTTGCAGCCGTTTCGCAAATTGTCTATATAAACGCACGCTCCGCCCTTCCCTCTCTCCACCCAAATTTACAGCCTACCACCTTCCCCCAAAAACACACACGTTCTAAAGAATTTTTTGTTTTTCCTAGAATGGAACTGAAAACAAATTCAAGAACATATTAGAGTCCAGATTGAACCAATTTTAAAGGAAAATCATAGAGGGTTTGGATTGATGACAAATTTAGAGGAGGGCCCTTCACACCCGTGCACCATACATACTACTACTTATCAGTGGGAGTCACGGCGCAGTCCCCACCCCAAGCAAATGAATGGATCGTCGGCCCACCATGTGCTGTTTCGAGATCTTGTCAATGCGGCCCGCATCAAAAATATCACTGCTCTTAATCTTGTGATTATCTCCATTTTGGCGTGGTTTCTTGCTAAGCTAACTACCAAATACAAGGAACTCTACATGATCAACTCGCTTATCACCATCATTGTGACCAATTTGGTATTGTATGGCATTTCCGAGTCCTTGGCCCAAGCCCTCTTATCTTTCAATATGCTGGCTCCAGCAGTATCCTTCACGGTGTATAACCCGGAGTCTCCCAATATATTTGCCTTTGAAAGAAGCCCCAATCCCCGCCTTCAAAGACCATATACTGATTCCGTCCCAGAACCCAGTCACAACGGAAACGAGCTTTCGGCTCTTCCCAATACATCTGGAAATCCAACCTTTCCCGACCCCGGATCCATCCACGAAAATCCCTTCCAAGATGACCCTGTATCGTGTGAATGGTCAGATTCTGATTCGGATGTGGATGAGGAAAATTTGGATCGTTTCATCGATTTCCTAAGGCAATCGGACACAGATTTGCCCTACGGAAGAATGCATGATTCACCTGCAGTGACTTCAGGTGTCCGTCTTTCTTATTTCCATTTTGCCAGATTGGCTGGGTTCATGTGCTGGGGGTTCATGATGGCATTTGTGCAGTGCTGGTGGTATAAGTTCCTACAGATTTACTCAAAACATCCACAGTTCGTGGAGGTTCTCCGGAAGGTGATGTCGGATCAGTTCTGCTTTTCTCCCATATCGCTTTTCTGCTTTTTTACTTATGGAACAATGGTCCTCGAGAGCGGGACTTGGAACGATACGCTTGAAAAATTGAGGAAATTGTATTTGCAGACGTTGTTGATCAACTACTGTGTGTGGTTTCCCGTCCAATTCATCAACTTTTTGTTGATTCCAAGAGACCTCCAGGTGCCTTTTTCGTCATCCATTTCGGTATTGTGGAACTGCTTTCTTTCCATGAGGAACTCATCTGCCAATAAATAGGAATTTAGAGTCATAATGTGGAGAAATGAGAACAGATTAAGTACATGATAATTACATGAGTTGCGTTGATTAGAGATACATTCCAGAGGTGTTTGCCGAGTTGAGTTTTCTCACATTATTGCTGAGCTGCTTGAGAAGGTGGTCAGCTTCCGGCAAGGCAATGGCCAGGAAAACATGACGAGCAGCATCCATCAAAGAATCAGCATCGATCTTCTCAAATCCACGATGTCCTTCTGCATTAAGTGCAAGAACAGCACACTTATCCAACCTACCACTAAGAGAAGACACGAGAGCAGCAGGGGAGCCACTGATATAGTGGGGAGGCTCTAGGTTTTCTAGCGTGGCAAATTCCGAACATGGTAAGTTCAACTTGAAAACGGAGCCAGTCAAAAGGCCCTGGCATGGAGCCAAAATGAAAACCTGGGCATCAGAGGATGTGGCAAGACTGGCAATCTCATGTGCCACAAGCTTTTCCGTGATTTCGTTCCGAAAATGGGGGACTTCGATCGCCACAATCGATGGGCCTATGTTATAGACAGGAAGCGAGGCATTGGTGAAGTGCAGTTGGTTGTTGATTCCCGAATAGAGCTGCTCGTCTTCATCATACAGATCTTCTTCCGGAGCAGACGGGTCGAAGTCGGGATACTCAACCTTGATGGTTCCAAGTGGCTCGGTGGTGCTGCCTTCTTTATGTAAACTTTGCAAAAGAACGGCCATAATCTGGGGAACCACGAGAATATGGGAGACGGTATGAAGGGTCACGTGCGTGGACACTTTGGGAATGATGGGGGTTGTTTCTTCATTGTCATCAAGAGTGTGTCTTGCAGCTTGGACTTCAGTCCACTGTTTTATCTGGGGTTAGTATGGTGGCGAACGATGGGGAGTGAGATTCAAGAGATCACGTGATCAAGGTCAATCTGTTTGAACATTTACCTGATCACACCAAAGATCTCAATACGGGTCTTTTCATTCTGTCTAGTTGACCATTTCCACATACAAGCATATCTGGTTGTCTTGTGCAGAAGAAGAGAGCGAGGCGAAGATGGGCGGACACCCGTACATCCGATAATATGAAGTTTCACACTTACTTCCCCAAATGCAAAATTTAGAGACCAGAGTTGGGTTTCAGAGTGCATAACCGCTACAAAGAACCATGAAAAGGTAACTTGAATCCCCAAAGTGGGAATTGGATGGTGCTATATGCAGGACACGAGGTCTGGCGATCTCAGTATCAGCACAGGTTTCAAAATCCAGATTCCACACGTGCACAGCAGTGAATTTTTAACACTTGAAAACACTCCCCAACAATTTTAAAATGGCAACCACTTTCCTGTCGACATTGGCCAAACGCATGGTATGCTCCAGGGTGTTTTTCAAGGGCCGTGGACTCATAGCCAACTACCATTCTACTTCGCATCCTGCTTCCAACGATATCATCGACATCAAGTCTCCCGAGGCTATTCTTTTCTCCAAAGCAGTGGAGCATGTGCCCAGATACGGATTCACCAAAGAGGCAGTCAACAAGGCAGTTTCTGAACTCAAGTACCTGGACTCGATCCAAAGCGCAGTCTCGGTTTCATCACCACACACGCAGGAATTTGGGCTCGTGAAGTTCTGGCTCAAGTTGCAGAGACACAATTTGAAGAGTCTTGTGATGGACCCAAAACTGGAGTTCCATGCAATCAGTAACGAATACGACCGTGCGGCGTACTTGCTCAAGCAAAGGCTTCTCATGAACACGCCCGTGATTGGCCAGCTTTCCGGTGCTTTGGCACAGCTTGTGGTGCCCTACAATATGGGCCTGTCTTTGGAAGAGCTCCACAACTTGAGCGATGATGTTGCTTTCTATGCCGGAGACATGTCCAATGACTCTGCGTGGTATGCCAAGAGATTCATGTTGTCCAGCATCTACGTCAAGTCGGAGTTGTACATGCTCCAGGACACGAGTGCTGGGTTCAAGAAGACACTGGAGTTTGTGGATTCCAGTATTGGCGGCATGAAGACTTTGGGCTACTCGTATAATTCGTTGGAGCAGTGGACGGTTTTCAATGCCATTTCGTTGGTGAACTTGATCAAGTCCCAATTGGCCCGGGGGTAAAGGAAGACTGATGTGAGAGTTTGGCTACATTGAATTTGAAGATGGGGCACTAGATTTCATGGTACATTAAGCAGATCTATGGGTAGAAAATACAGAGTCACGGGCGCTTTGAGTGTCCAGTATGACTTCTGTTTGGCAGTTCCAGTTTATGGGTTAGGCTCATTGGATAACTATCTAGTCAAGCCTTTCAGACTTGCTATCAGACTTGCTATCAGACTTGCTATCAGACTTGCCTTTCAAACCCGCCTGTTTGTCAGACCGTCTGGACAGTTCCAGAAGTTTGTCTAGCCGGACTGCCATACCCAAAATTTGGTGAGTCAGATCACTCAACTGTCCAGTGAGTTTGGCAGTTTGTCCAGTGAATTTGCCAGAGATTGTCCAGCCAGACTGTAACAGTTTATTTATGGTTGGGCCATCTGGGTCCGGATCTGCAAGAGCTTGTCTCTCGTTTCCTCCAAGGACTTTTGCTCGGAAGCAAGCTTTTCCTCCACGCGCTTGATCTCGCCCTGGATGAACTCCATACGCTTGCTGACGTTCATCTTGGCCTCGTTATAGTCCTGCGGCATCAACACCGGCCCGGTCATCTTATAGATCTTGGAGTCTTCGTTCAAGAACTCAAACTCCTCATAGACGATCTTGTTCTCCTGGAACTGGGTCTCGAGCTTGGAGCGGGTGTCGACCAATTCGGACATGGCGGTCTGGCCCTTGGAGAACAGCATCAGGAGCGCCTCGAACTGCAGCTTGATATCGGCCATAGTGGTGAAGAAGGAAGTGTGCAGTGGGATGTTTTTTCGCTGCCGCACCCGTACCTCCGCGCTCATACAAGTGACCTCCACCTTCAACATGAAGAGGCATGTTAAATGCAGGCGCCGAAGAAGGTCAGAAAAAAACATAATGAAAGATGTCTAAGGAAATTCTGATATAAGTCTAAGGAATGTCTGTGGAATTTCTCTATTGGAAAACGCACCATACTATAACATTGAACTTTGACGTCATCTAGGAATCCATTGCAAGCTCTAGGCACTAGATTTAAGTTCCCACAAAATACCCCACAGACAAGCTACTACAAAATACCGCATAGACAAGCTACCAGAAAACACCGCGAAGGCCACCTCGTCACGTGTTTGTTCTCAGCTTCCGTTTATTTCAGTGTAGGACATTACAGACAGGTAAAAATAACAAGAACAGTAACAGTAACAGTAACAGTAACAGTATATAAGAAGCCAAAGAAAGAACGGTGGGAATCGAATTCCACAACCAGCTATAAAGATTATTAGCACATGTATAGAGATTATATTGCTCTATGTATATATCCATACAGGTCTTGTATTTCGTAGGCCTTTAATCAAGTACTTAACATGATTATTTGTTGCAGAGTATAGAAGATTTTGAGACTTATAGATTGAAAACCACGATAGACCAACATTTAAGAGAAGACCAACATTTAAGAGAAGACCAACATTTAAGAGAAGACCAACATTTAAGAGACTAAATAGACATTTTATTAGCACAGCTATAGAGAGACTTAGGGACAGTTGCCAGGTACTGTCAAGCAGTTGGTGAAAAGTGGAAAGACAACTGGGAAAAGTACTATGGTCATATTTTGGAGGCTATCTTTGTTGGCAGGACTCTATCACTGTACTAGTGTACTATACAGCACTGTACTACTGTACTATACAGCACTGTACTAGTGTACTATACAGCACTGTACTACTGTACTATACAGCACTGTACTACTGTACTATACAGCACTGTACCACTGTACTATACACCAATGTACCACTGTACTATACACCAATGTACCACTGTACTATACACCAATGTACCACTGTACTATGTTGAACTTGTGGGACATGTGTCATGTGTCAACCTGTGAGTGCGGGCAACTGTGAAACATGTTGTCTGCAGATCAACGACAACACACAGGCTCGAGAGGAGATGGAGAGGTCCCACTTGGCTCAGAGATACAGGATGTAGATGAAACGGCGATATGTGCACGATGAAGACGTACATTCCTCATGCACAGTCAGTTACGAAACGCCGGTTTCGGGTGTGGGAGTCCCGGGGATTGACTATATATATAGAGAGGATCCCGCTCTGGTTTGAGCGGTATCAATTGTGAGAATAACATCACTAAGATCTAGTTTAGAGAAGAATATAAGTGACTGAAGATGAATCCTGAAGCACCATACTAGAGAGAATTATTGGAGGCCAACGTCATAACAATTCCAAACTATGCGAAGGTGTGTGCGAACGCTCAACAAGCACAGCCAAAGCGCGGCTCCGCGCACCCATTCTTTTCACCTATTTACCACTCTTTTCACCATTAATCCCGTCCATATCCATTGACCACTCATTGACCAATCATTGACCAATAATTTGCCAGCCATTTACCAGACATTGAACATGGTAATATATTGTTTCGCATACAATGGCAATTGACGCATGCAAGGTGTCGATTGCACTTCAAGTTAATTTGTTCTCTTTTTGAATACTTTTCTTTTGACTTTTGTTTTCCTTTGTATTATATATATATTCTTTTTGTTAGATTCCGGTTTCGTCAGGTACTCTGTTTACTATGTTCATTCGCCGATGATTCCTCCTAGGGAGGAATCTGAGGTACTTAAATACTTTTACAGAAAAAGGGCGTGCGACTTAGCACGGGAACAATAGCACTGAACGCCGTCCCAACATCGTGCGATGTTGGGTCTTAGCATCTTGGCATGGCCATTGTTAGGATTAGACAGCGAGGGCTTAAAATACCTCCATAGGTAGGATACTACCTGGTGGATCTAACACTTTTCTTTTCTTTTCATTTCATTTCATTTCATTTCATTTCATTTCATTTCATTTCATTTCATTTCATTTCATTTCATTTCTTTTCATTTCTTTTCATTTCTTTTCATTTCTTTTCATTTCTTTTTTTTCTGATTTATAGAAACCCATATCCCAAAAATTACCAGTACCCAAATCAAAATGAACCTAAGACTGTCCGTCAGGTTATTTCTCTTATTGCATGCCGTTTTTTTCGCAGCAGCAGCGCACGAGCCCTCGGACCTTCCGATGGTAATCGTGCTAAAAATCGGCCACATATACCACCCTCTTTCAATTTACATATGTAGTACGGCTCCCAAGAAAGGTTTTCAGTTGACTTGGGGTGACCCTTTTGGTATGCCAGTTTACTTCATCAGGAAGGAAGATGGCTCGTTGCTCGCCACTAATGTTTATGACGATTATTATGTGAGTTTAATTGAAGATTCTTTAGGGATATCAAAAGATAAATCCAAGAGGATTTTGATTCACAACGATGAAAATGCTTTCTATTTTCCCAAATCCTTATTTGATGCCTGCTTAGATCCTTCTGGATTTAATGGTTTTTTTGTGAAAGTCACCCCGAACTTAAGTTGTTTGCGTGGGAGCCTCCAACTCTTGCCTTTCAACATAGAAACTATGTCGGTTCAAATAACTGAAAATGAGAGAGTTCTTGAAATTGAAACTTCCTTATCGCGGCACCCAAACCTTTATTTGGCCTTGTTCGCCAAATATCTAAACACCTGGAAACCAATCACCACCTTGGGTTTGCCCAATGTCTGTGATCCTTTTCTTTATGTTGAATGGTTCTTTAGGTATCCTATCGAAGTCAAGATTAAAGGCAAGGAAATTGTTAGTGTGGACGGAGATGGTACTAAGTACTTGTGTCTGGAAGCTGGTTTGCTTTCCTTCGAAAAGACCTGTTCCGATAGAATAACTTTGATTGGAAACAATGTTGTGAAACAGAAGACTTTTCGTTGCGATGGATATGGACCACAGCTTTACACTAAGGTAATTTCGAATACAAATTGTGAGCCTTTGGAAATCGCCCTCTACTATTACGACAGAAAGACCAATGCCCCCTTGCGGGAGAAGCCTGTTGATATACCACTTGGTCTTGCACAACCAGCGGTAAAGAATAAAGATGGATCAAATATTCCGGTGGACCCATCTAACCTCCCAAAGGTCTTGGTGGCGAAAAACAATAACACCTACACTCTCCTTTATCCCAGAGTGTGGGATAAAGGTTTCTTCATCATAGACTTTAAACAAGGCAATTATTCTTCGGAAGGCATGCCTGTTAGTCAAGAAGCGCATATCGATACTACCAAGCCCTTAGAATTGGAGCTCCATAATGGTGACATCGTTTTCAAGAGAGATGGCGAAATTCTTCTTTACATATGGTTTGAAGAACATATGATGGCTGGGACATATCCTGCAAATGGGGTTTTATTTAATGAGGAATGGAAGATTGATGAAACGTTTTTCATGTGTTATTATTCTGGAAAAAATGACTTACTGGGGGCGCCATTGCGTTATTTACTTCTCAATAACAAAACGTATCCCTACTCTTGTATGGAGACAGAAGTTTACTTCTTGCCTTACCATAACGAAACCGGGAGCGTGATCGACTATCAGGGAAATTTGGTCCCTACTGTGGAATATTATTTTCCTGTGCCTCGAATGAAAGCCGTGGACCCAACTGGCAAACTTGGGGCACAAGACATTGATACAAGCAATCTTAAAGTGGGGTCTGCTCAAGGTAATAAAAAAACAGTTGAGGTGCCTTCTTCTGCGACTGAGCAAGAGCTTCAAAACCAGGCCAGCAATTCAGGTGAATCCAATGAACAGCTGGGTGTTTTCACAGAGCAACCAAAGGTTCCAACTATAGAGGAGCAAACCGTTTACTCTAATAAGACCGTGAATAATAGTAAAGAGCTAGTGAAAGTGCCCGAAGTCGCAAAGGAAGTTAATAAACTTAGATTTTCACCTGTGGCTGATCCTCACAATCAAAATGTTGAACAAAAAGGTACAGAAACTGGTGATGAAAAGAAGAAAGATGAGAAAGTGGTTGACACAAAACATTCTATGGTTGAAGTTGGAGAGCATGTGACTGGAATTTGGAAGCCTAAGGCTAGAATTGGGGAGTATTTTGAAGATGAGAATCACTCGGACCAATCTCAGACAAATTCGACTTCTCAAAATAAGGAAACGCTGGAAGCTGGCTCGTTTAATGTGACTCAGGTTAGTGTCCCCAAGGTGTTTGGAAATGTGTCTGGCATTCTTAATCCGAGGACCGAAGTCTAGGCAACCCACATTGAAAGTTCTGGAAAGGAAGTGGAAACTTCAGAGTCAAAAACCAAAGGCACTAAAAAGAATTTGGGATCCTCGATTTTGAACACCAAAGAAACTGCATTGAAACTGGCAACTTCAGACTCACAAACCAATGGTGCTGAAAAGAAATTGGGCAAGGAGGCCAAATTAGCTGCTATGCCTGCTTCCAAGCCCAAACAAATGGACAAGTCAAACGTCTCGGTATTTGACACCTCGAACGCTCAAGCTATTACAGAAGATACCAAGGAATGCACTACCAACTGCAAAGAGAAAAACAATTCCTTGGACACTTTGAACGGGAACAAGGGTGTTGAGAATTTGAAAGAAAAGTCTGCCACTTCAACCAATACCAGTCCAACTGCTACTGTCTGCAATGAGTGTGAATCTGGTTCCAAGACTACGGTGTGGAAGACCTATACCGACTACACTACTTACTGTCCACAGTCAACCACCGTGACCATCACTGTGTGCGAGGAGGTGTGTGTTCCATCAACCATGACTGTTGCTGCTGCTGCTACATTGACTGTGACTGGAAAGTGTATTGTTCCAGAGACCACGACAGTTGAAATCGCAAAGGAGCAGCCAGAAGTGAAGGGGGGTGTTTCTAGTGGTAGAAACCCAGAACAAAAAGTCAATGTGAATGAATCCCCAAAGCAAAAGGAAGTCAAGGAACAAGTCCATAGTCAAAACGAAGTCAAGGGCGAAGCTCATGACCTGAAGGAATCTTTCGGTCAGAAAGAAGGTTCCAAGCCAAGTCTGCCAAAAGCTTCCGAGTTCAAGGCTGATAAGGCATCAGGTGTTGATAAATCTGGAAAGACTGGAAATTCTGGAAAGACTGGAAATTCTGGAAAGACTGGAAATTATGGAAATTATGGAAATTATGGAAAGACTGAAAAAGCTAGACACTCCAGAAAACTGGCACCAACTCCACTCCAAAGTCTATTATTGCTCCAGCAGTCAATGTTGCTTCCAAGAAAGTCCTCGGTGCATGTATAGGGATGGTCTTCGCTGCTTTGTTGTTATAGTCACCTGACTATGGCTTGTTTTATTCATTGGTATGTTGTTTTTGATTTCACCCGTTTTTTTTTTATCTGTTTTAATACATTCTTTTCCCCTGTATGAACGGCTCGGATACTCTATGTTCCGGTATCACTTTAACCTGCTCTATCTATACGATTTCTCGTTAGAGCACTGCTATACCTTCACTGGGCCACACGAGTAGCCTAATCCATTTCGACTCCTCCTAAACAATCCAGTCGTTTCAACCACTCACTTAGCCATCTCTTTGGTCATCACTAAGTCGTTTCTTTAGCCATAATTTAGCCATAATTAAGCCATAATTTAGCCATAATTAAGCCATAATTGAGCCATCATTTAGCCAGCATTTATCCATCATTTAGCCAGCATTTATCCATCATTTAGCCATCATTTAGCCATCATTCAGCCATCACTTAGGTCATCAATCACTTTCTGTAGTCTTCTTAGTCCCATTCTGTGCATACCCTAGTATATCTGGACTCTAGTATTGCTGTACCTTTGGTGTACCTTTGGTGTACCTTTTTTGAAAGTTCTTCCCGTTGACTTGTATAATACTCTGGTAAGTGATAGACTATCTACACTCAGATAAGCCAATCAGTCAGAGTCATAGACTATAGTACCATACGCTAGTACCGTATTATAGTGTATATACATACACTCCTGAGTTGACTTGTGGTAGAATGGAAACAATTTCAATAAAAGACAACATGGATGTGAATGGATTGATTTGAGGTTATCCTTTGATTTTCGTTGTTTCTTAAGGATCACTGAGTCACGTGTCTCCAAAAAACCCCTATACCAGAACAACCACATTTCGTTTGATGATATCTGTTCGTTTAGAATCAAAGAGTCACCAAGTGACTAAACTGAATCAAAATGGGACGGATAGGAACACTTGGCCTAGAGACTGTGTACCATTGTGACATCACGGAATAACGGGACACCAGGATTTCCGAGCCAATTGGCGAGGAATCCCATGATCTCGACGTCTTCAACACCCAATCAATAGTCATCTAATGCAGAAGGTTGAGTCACGTGACTTGTAGAACCGAGACTCAGGTCACTGTCAACGGCTCCAAGGATGGAATAGAAAGCAGAAGTATTCCAGTCTCGAATAGAGAGTCTCAAACTCATTTTCGATGAATATTTGGCCGTTTTTCTCCACACTGAAATCATTATCCTGTACATGGTATGCATAGACTTTAAAAAGCCTTAAATGAACCCACCCCTTTCTCTCATTTTCTCTCTTTTCCGTCTATTCACACACGGCATTAGCAAGACTCACTTAGAAATCCGTTTCCATGGCCAAAGGCCAGTAATTCTCCGGAAACAAAGGTGCATCTTTCTCCACCACTATATCAATCACCGGAATATGGTTGGAGCCTATAGGAGAGTAGTCCACGGTTTGGGGCTCCAAATCCATTTCGTCTTCGGAGGAAGAGAAAGTGGCTGCTCCTGCATCGAAGAGACCTCTTTGAAACGTGGTATTAAAACGCTCTGAAATCGACAGTCGGCTTGATCGGAACGGGTTATCCCGTTGGTCAACCAGATCATTGTGATCTAGATGTTCATGTTCTAGATCTTCGGGATGGCTGGTGTCGTCTGCATCCTTCATGGGCTCATCTTCAGCTATAGCACTTTCAGTCAAAGATTGGGAGCCCTGCGGCTCAGACCGTGACGTATAGCAAGACGAGAAGCTCCTCTGCTTGGGTCTAGAACTTCCTGGGAACGAGACGTGACCCGACGACTTGCTTCTCTTCTTGCGCATTATCGACATGCGCCGTTTTTCCTGGGCTGCACTCCGCAGTTGCTGATATGGAGTAGCAAACAAGTCCTGGTTGAATAGAAAGCCCTGTGATTCTTTGAGGCAGAGCACCTTGTATGCAGACGGACTATGGACAAAGCTGTATGAGTCATAGACAGATATACTTTCGCTAGCCAACATGGTGGGCGAAAGACACGAAGCCCTGCGGGACTTTGTAGTCTCAGGAAAGCTCATTGAGACAATATTTCAAGTTAAGGTGGAGCTAAAAGCTGGACCTAAAAAGTAGAACTAAGAGTTGGAACTAAAAGGTGAAGGGTGGAGCCAGGAAGTAGAGGCTTTGGGCACCTGCAGTTTGTAAGTTCAACAGTTGTAAAGACTAGGTTTGGGTTCTGAGCCAATGATCAAGAACAATGATTCCAGACCAATGTAAGACCAGAGGATAATTTAATATGTCAAGTGGTTAATATCCAAGTGTCAAGGAAGATGGGAAGACTGGAGTATTGTTTAGTTCAGTCAATACAGATTGATCAATCAGTCAACAATAGATATGGAGGTTGAGTCAGTTTAGCCTCAATTAGTGGATATGGTCAGTTAGTGGTCTGGAAAGTCACTAGTTTGCACTTTAAATCACTGGTATTTCAAACGAGTCAAGTCAATTATGGATAGGGATGATTGGATCAGCTGATTAATCAGACGAGTCAAGCGCAAGTGTTGAGTTCGAGCCAATGCGATGATAAGTGACTTCAAGTATCAAGACTGTCAGGAATGAGTCGAGAGTCAGTTCTCGTGAGAAAGAAGTATAGGTTAGCACTATAGTGGCAGCGAGTCAAATGGGTCAAATGGAAGACAAGTAGCTCACTTAGTAGTCCACTGAGTCAGTCTTTGAGTGGTTCACTACCAAAATCCAATTTATGAATCAAGTATGCCGGTGACTATTAGCGTGCACTATTTTTCAAATCACTGATAGTCACTGAGTAGTTCGTTTTCTTGAGTCAATTGAGTGTAAATCGGCGTAGTTCACTGAGTAGCTCTCCTATACTTCACTATGAGACAATTATGAATCAGTCAACGAAGTCTCACTCTAGTCCCTCTGAGTCAATCGTAGTAGTTCACAAGCACCTACTAAGTAGTTGATTGTAAGTCTATTGTGAATGAGAAGTTCACAGTAGTAGTCAGAGTAGACTAAGCAACCAATTAGGAATCAATATAATATCAGTTGGTCTCTCTGAGTAGTTCACAAACTCAATTCACAGAGTAGATAACTTGGTAGTTCAGTGAGTAGTCAACTAAGTATACTAAGTAGACAAGTAGTTAACTATCCGTCAATGAGTTCACTTAGTACCTCAGAAAATTCACGGTAGACTAGTTAACTATAGTCAATGGGTATCGGTAGTTGACTTAGTAGTTCGAGAACACAGTAGAAGTCGGTAAGTATGAGCCAATGGGTATCGGTTGGTCTGTCTTCACTGAGCAATTCGCTAGAAATCTGAAGGTTTGGGAGTCACAGGAGTCACAGGAGTCACAGGAGTCACAGGAGTCACAGGAGTCAACTAAGACTCAATTAGTAAGAGCCAACTCACTGAAAGTTCAGATGACTAGACTAAGTGGACTCAGTAGTTAAGTAGACGTAGACTCAAGTCAGATATGAGTCAAAGGGTATGGGTAGTTCGTAGGTCAGTATAAGAGCCAGAGTAGACTATGACAATCAAGAGTCTCACTTAACCAATCGCCCGTAGACTTACTGTAATCCTAGTCGTTCGTTGACCTGACAGTCGCTTAGTGCGCAGCAGCTTTGTAGTACTAAGTTAAAGTACTGAGTCAATCTGAGTCTGTCCGAGCGAGTCTGAGTGAGTCTGAGTCAATCTGAGTCAATCTGAGTCAATCTGAGTCAATCTGAGTCAATCTGAGTCAATCTGAGTCAATCTGAGTCAATCTGAGTGTCTGAGTCAGTCTGCGGTAGTAGCCACTCGCTGATTGTGCAATCACGTTCCAACAACCAAGGCAAGTAGTATCGATCTGGCACTACTCAATGCACAGTATTAGGATTAGGATAAGATTAGAATAAGATTAGGATTCACTACTAACTCTTGGTATGGAATAGTAGATTGCGGAATAGTTTGTGGAATAAGTTGTGGAATAGTAGGTTGGGGGTGGATTTGGCGATTACGAATTGAAGGGAAGAGTTTAGAACTGCACCTGGGAATGCACTTGGACTGGATCTGGATCTGGATTGGACCTGGAATGGTTGGGGATCGCACGGATTACGAGCCCGGGTTGCACAGACTGCCAGGTTTCTTGTAGCCTGGACTGCTGAATGACCTGGTGCGCATGCGCACTATCTAGGTGGGTATCTCCACGTGACCCATCCGTTTCACCTTGCCTTCCAGAGCGCCTCCTACTACTACTGCTACTGTTAAGAGTTGTAATATACACTCCCGTAATCTGGAACAGTTATCACGTTACTTTCAATAAGTCACGTAAGTGTGGGACTCCAG
>NLAL01000237.1:0-25698 GCA_002374735.1 Metschnikowia sp. 13-106.1
AGATTGAAAATTTCACCTTGACAACACCTGTGGGAGGTTCTGGATTTTGGGGCATAATTGGCCCCCGGAAGTCTGACTTTTTAAACATAGTGGCTTCTAACTACATAAGTATTCCATCGTCAGCACGAAAGTATTCCCACTCTATCAGCACTAAGTCAGGAAGTATTGCGTACCTTGACTTTCGTGAACGTTCGGGACTAGATAAAGTTCATTTAGCTGCACGATATGAGTCATATTCTTTCAAAGGAAAATTGGAAATGTCAGACGATGTCAATTCTGTACTGAATTACATCACAGGGGCAAACAACTACAACAGGAACACCAACGGAGACGAAGATAAAGATTTCGAAATTGAATTGATACGATTATTGGGTCTCAACCCATTACTTGGGAAGTGGGTGAATAGTCTCAGTAACGGGCAAATGAGACGCACCAGAATTGCGAAGGCTTTATATCGTAAGCCTTCTATGCTTGTGATTGATGATCCCTTTCTCGGTTTGGACCCTGCTGCGACGTGTTCAGTTGCGGACTCCTTGAAGAAAGTATCTGCTGACTTGAAGATTGGACTTGTACTTGGCCTTAGGGTGCAGGACAAAATTCCAGATTGGGTTTCTCATTTAGCTTATGTCAATGATTCCGGCGTCGTCTCGTCGGGTTTGAAAAGCGAGGTTTTGAAATTCATCGATGGAAATTCGCCGAAGGAGTTGAGTGATTACACAGAGCAGACGAAGAGGCTAGCTTATACTAAAATTGAGCAGCCTGAAGCTGTTAGGGAACATTTAGAGTTTTTAGATGCCTCTGTTTCTTATAAAGGGCTACCAATTTTGAGCAATCTTTCATGGTCTATTAACAAGGGTTCAAAATGGAGAATCATAGGTGATAATGGTTCAGGAAAGACGACTTTAGTTGCATTGATTACGGCTGATCATCCTCAGTCGTGGAGGTCAGTCATAAAATTAAACGGAGTGCTTAGAAAGCCTGGAAGTGGCGTCAATTACTTCGGGATTAATGATCAAATCGGCTTATCTTCACCCGAGTTGCATGCGAACGTCCCCAACCAAATATCAATGAAGGAGGTCATATTGAACGGATTGATACCTGGTATAGGCAATTCGAACTTTATGTATAAGTACAAGGAAGATGTTGTACCTGCCTACGCGGAAACACTTTTTAAAGAATTCGATACTGAGTTAATGAAGAATGGGCAAAAGAAGTTTTTTGAGTTGTCAACATCGCTACAAAAGCTTACCTTGTTTTTGAGAGCAGTTGTCAAAAGTCCAAGTTTACTTATTTTGGATGAGGCTTTTTCATGTATGGACGACGAGCTACTAGTGTCTAAATGCCATCATTTCATCGCCAAGAAGTTACAGAACACTACTGTATTATCAATCGGTCATATAGACTGGGAAGTTCCTCCCCACGATTATGCGATCAGGCTAGTTGGAGATGAAAAAAGATCTTTTGAATTTTTGAAGCCGGTTAAATAAATTTTAAAGTGAAATAAAGGTGCCACACACGCGTAATTATCGCGCGAGGTGTAAGGGTCTTTTGTAATGCGTATTGCTACTCTCAAGGTGTATCGGCTTCATTCGGTTCTCACGTTAAAGTGTACCAGAGACGTCAAAAGAAATTTCAGACATTTGTCAGCAAATGTCTACTCAAATACCTAACGCGCCGTTGGATCACCGGTCGGACGAAGCTCAAGCGGATGCAGAATTTGGAAGGTTAACTTCGAAAGAATATTTGTATGTTTCCAAGCATCCTGTCGACGAGCCTTTGCCTACCCCTATTGACGATGAACCATCTTACTTCGTCTACCTTGCTACTTTGCTCAGCTACTTGATATTGATTATTATAGGTCACATCAGGGACTTTTTTGGAAAAATTTTTAAACCCCACGAGTATGAAGATTTGATAGAAAAAAATGGATATGCTCCGTGGTATGATGGATTTGAGAACTTTTACGTTCGCCGCTTAAAGACACGAATTGATGACTGCTTTGCAAGGCCAATACATGGTGCACCTGGAAGGAAAATCAATTGTTTTGAACGTGAGAGACATGGCAAAGACTACAGGTACTCGGGGAAGTCAGTAGAATGCTTGAACCTTCTGTCCTACAACTATTTGGGATTTGCTCAGTCCCACGGTCTATGCACAGATAACGTTTTGGAACGTTTAGATCAATATGGCACTCTGTCATGCTCGCCAAGAAATGCAATTGGAACTAGTGACTTGCACAAGAAATGTGAAGAGGTGATTTCACAATTCGTCGGCAAAGAGGATGCAGTGATTGTTAGCCAAGGCTATGGAACGAATGCGAGTTTCTTTGCAGCTTTAGCAGATTCACAGTGCCTCGTAATTAGTGATTCTTTGAATCATGCATCGATTCGGTTTGGCATTAGACTTTCAGGTGCAATAGTGAAAGTATTCAAGCACAACGATATGAAGGATCTAGAAAAACTTATTAGAAACCAAATTGCCCAGGGTCAGCCCAGAACTCACCGCCCTTGGAAGAAGATAATCATTGCCGTTGAGGGCTTATATTCCATGGAGGGAAATTTGGTGAACTTACCCACTATTGTTGATTTGAAAAAGAAATATAAATGTTTCCTTTTCGTTGACGAAGCACATTCCATTGGTGCTCTAGGTCCAAGGGGTCGCGGTATCTGTGATTATTTCCTGGTTGACCCTGCGGATGTAGACATCCTCATGGGAACATTGACGAAATCTTTCGGTGCCACCGGTGGATACATAGCTGGCGACAAGTGGATCATAGACAGGTTAAGGCTAAATTATTTCAACAGCACTTTTGGTGAGAGTGTCCCTCCACCCGTTTTGGAGCAAATTATTTCTTCTTTGAAGATCATCGATGGTGAATTCAATCCAGGAGAAGGGAAAGAAAGATTGGAGAGAATAGCATTTAACTCTCGCTATTTACGCATGGGTCTTAAGAAACTTGGTTTCATTGTTTATGGAGCTGATGACTCTCCAGTTATACCCTTGCTCATCTTCTTACCAGCGAAAATGCCTGCATTGTCGAGAATGTTGTACGAAAAAAAGATCGCAGTTGTTATCGTTGGTTACCCTGCAACACCTGTGACAACTTCAAGAGCTAGACTATGTGTTAGTTCAGCATTGACCAAAGAGGATTTGGATTACGTTTTAAAATGTTTCAGTGAAATTGGAGATGCGCTCTTTTTGAAATATAGCAGTGGGATAGCAGGTGGTTCTAAAGTACCAGGAATGGCACCTAGAATGTCTATTGACGATGTGATCGCCACCAATGTCGCAGACTGCAAACTCCCCAAACTTTTTTAGCACAACCATAATTTAATTATATGCAGTACAAAGCACGGACGCTATCTACAGTGGCTAAGTATAGACAAGCCTACTCATTTTTTTACACGCAATGGAACCTCTAGTACCAACTTTGCGCTTCAATAGCGTTCAGTCGCATCTACATCGAGGTGGCTATCCACGGAAGGTAAATTTCCCTTTTCTTGATAGCTTAGGACTCAAGAGTATCATTTCGTTGACACCGAATGCCATCAACGAGGAATCCGACTTTGATCTTTACAACTTCGCCCGGAGTCGGAACATTCGCTTGATACACATAGAGTGTGCTCAATCAGGCAAAGGAAAGAAAAGAGGTGTACCTATGGGATATACAACCGTCTTGGAAGCGTTGAAGTACGTTATTCATCTGGAATACGCTCCTGTCTACATTCATTGTTTCAATGGTGGTCAAGTAACTAGTCTTGTCGTTGCATGCCTCCGAAAGCTTCAGTTCTGGTCTTCAATCGCGATATTCAACGAATTCATTAATTTTACTACAAACATCACCGTTAATGACAGGAGTTTTGTCGAAGGGTTTAAAGGAGAAATTCAAATACAACCAGGGGGGAAGGCTGACTGGCTTTGGGTGGGTATAAGTAAGGGAGTTGTGGGAAGTCATCCGAAAATAAAAGTCACTGAATCAACTGATGTTAGATGAGCCTGAATGGGAATATTTTATATGCGACGATAAAACAAGCAGTATGCATTTGAATTGAGAACATCTTTCGATGCAACACCATGCTGTACCTTCGCATCATCGAAGTAGCACCACTCTGGTTTGTTATTCTTATCTTTCTTTTGAACAAAGGAGGTATAGTGGCCAGTGGTTAAATTACCAAAATGATTTGCAACACCGTAAAGTTTGTACTCGAAGGGTGGCACTTGGTTCCTGAGTGGAAAAGAAGTGATGTAATCCTGTTCGGTTCCCTCATCCATTACAGGAGTTATCAGAGGGTTCATATATGAGCCCACCCGAGGCCAGTACTTAGTCATGTCCAAGACCTCGTCAACAGGATATGTCACGAGATTTTCGAGCTTTTTGAAATAGCCCGCATCGAACTTAAATCTCTTGAAATGAATAATGAGTACTCGAGGTAAGCGTGTTATCGTTATCTTTTTTGTCAGTTTGGTAAATTTTTTGCACTTGGGACAATGCCACTTATTATTCTCATCCAAAAGTTCAGTTTCTAAGAACAAGTCTAAGCATTCCGAAAGCAGAACTGTCTTAGCACCGCTGAGCTTTTCCGGTATTGGGAGAGACAAAATCGAGAAAGCGTTAAATGTAGTTGATGTTAAATTGCATTCAAGGCACTTGAGTTGGGATAAATATTGACCTTGAAAATAGTCAACAATAATAGAGAAATTTATTTTCAAATATCTTTCCCACTCGATTGTGGACGCTAGACGGATCGGGAGTATCTCTCTCGCACTTTCTTGTTCGCTTGAGAGATCCATGATCATAGATCGTTCCTTCGCACTATCTATCAGGCGCTGATTTAGGTCTTCATGGAGAGAGTCCAAGATAAAATTCAAAAACTCGATACAGTCCTGCTGATCTGAGGTAGCAAACTGTTTGCTTGGAGAAATAGATCCGATCACTTTTTTGAAGTTCTTTGGGGAAAATACAGCATCGTTTTTCTTGAACATGTCTGTCAACAAATTAACAAATGTGCTAGTAACCATTCCCTTGGTGCCCAAAGCATTGGTGAAATTTATGTGCTGCTTGTAAAGCTGTTTATTATCCTTGTTTTTCTCATGCACGTTCTTCATGAGGAAATCAATAAGGGGTGGTGTAGCTGCCAAACATTGTAAGACACAATTCATGTAACATGAATTACCAAGATTGGTAAGCCCAGTTGAGAAACTAATGACATCCAATTCAGATGGACTTGAATGGCTCATTCTGTCTTTTGTGGTGTCAAGCGACCTGTTTTTGCCCTCCTTAGTTGCACTGTGATGGCTGTTAAACTCTGATAAATCAATACCTACCGCGGATATACCTGATGTGTCTGATTTTGAATGTGGCCGGAGAGGGAAGTTTTGAGATAGCCCAGTAGAGAAATAATCTCCAAAATTTTTTAGGTATCTCGACCCTTCAACTTCACCTTTCAATCTCTTGTCTACCAATTTGTTTTTGTTAGGACCTGTTGTGGATACATGAGTCAATCCCGCATCCCCAAAAGTCTGGTACCATGTTTCCAAGCCACCATTCAATATTAATGGATACTGTTTGACTTTTGAACTAAAGTATTGAAACTTATACGTGATCAAATCGATCACACTTATGAAAGGATTAGATGTGAGGAATGGATGCGTGTCACCAATAAGAAGAGCATGTTCGAGAGCTTTTATTCCATTGCACTCTGGTAGCCCATACCTGAGGTTATAGAAGACTATCAAATCGAATTTATGTCGATTTCTAAATTTGTTCAACATGGGAACATCAAGCGTATTACTTAGAGCATTCTCCAAGCATTGATCGTTCGCTGTGACATTTTGCGCTAATAGATCTTTCACCACTTGTGGTTCAATATTGACCACAGCCAGGTAATTTATGTGGCTGTACTCAAATTCCCTTCGGCTTCTAAAATCAATCAACAAAACACGTTCGGGTGACTTCCGCATTATCGAGTTTAATTCTTGAGCCGATATCAAATCTCTAAATTTTAGGGTCTCATAACTTAACTCATCACGATTTGCAATATCTCCGTTAGATTTCAAGTTGTTTAATCGAGATCGCAAATCACATCGGAGAGCAGGGTTTGACTGACACAACCTTTCAATTTCAAGATAATCTAGCTGAAGAGCTTCCATAGTCTGCTGGATACTCTTCAAAAGTGCATCTAGACTCTTTTTTGAAGAATCTTGCATGAGATTTAGGACTATTCGGCTCGAATGAAAACAGAAATAAGCCATTTGGTGGTCACAGTAGCCAAGGAACTTGAATTTGTGCACTTGAAACTTGAAGTGCTCTAACATCGTGAGAATATGACCGAAAATAACTGCACTCTTATGATTCTCTCCGACAACCTTCCTCGCAAAATTGCTGGAAATCCTGTCCAATTCATTCATCACCAACTCTGTACCTCGTTATGAGCTTGAGACACAGGAAGTGCCACTCAGATAAGTGATCTGTCACATCACATCCGTACACCATCAAAACCGCGAAAAGTAAACAGAACATCGTGTTCTGCGCGCACATCAGGGACAGGGAGCTCCCAAAGTCACCTAACATCAATCGTCGATAAATAAACATTTTCTTGACAGAAAATTCAAAAAAAAAATTTCTGTAAAGAAAATGACACATCACTTAGGAAAGAGGCAACAAGAATAAAAGTTAGGCGCCCTCAACCGATTAATCGTAGATTCTATGTTCACCAAAACTGTCTATACACGCAGCCACAGCTTCCAAACTGAAGCAACAATTTTATCTCCACAACAAACCATTGAAATATCTCAAATAAACTTATTTTCTTGATTGAATATAGTAACATACAACAGGCCAGCTAGGAACCTTCGGGACAACGGGCAATTTTGTGCAAAACTTGTCGTCAGAAAAAAGTGTCAGTCAAGTCAATTTTCTGCAGCATCACCACTCCAAATTTTAAATTCAATATCGAAAAATAATTTAAAAAACATTTCATGCCAGTGTGTATCCGCAATTCGTTACACTACCAGGTGTGGAGTCAGCATGTCAATTCAACTAAGTTTTACATTAATCCCAGAAAACTTTCAAACTCACAAAATCAAAGAATACAACAAATTCAGCAAATACTTTGATTAATTTATTATCGATATGAAATTCTTTGCATTATTCAATGATACAGTTAACTTCTCTATCCGACAAGAGCGTCAAAAACCCAAGAAATTAATTCGTGAAATAGGTTATTGTCTCCAAACTAGTTCAAGCAATACAAGAACTATAATTTGGCAACTTAGGTGGTGGTATTCGCTTTCCCATTAGATTCCCTTCTTTTTTTTTTTTCGTCCCAAAGGCTGGTCGAAAAAGGGGAGAATTCTTCTTTGAAAAGGTGTTGATCAACGTGAAATCAGCTAAAGTCTCAGACTTTGATGGGGCGAGTGATCAGCCGTGACTATTTACTCGAATCACGATTAGAAATCTATAGAGTTTGAGATCGACAGTAAACAACCTCCTTGATTCGCAAATATTTGTAACCTTTTAGATATTGCTTTATTTGCTTTATCTCTGTCTGTAAGTACGAAAGACGTATGGACGGATATCAGGTAGTATGTTTGTATTTTTTGAGGCTCTAATAGCATACCGTAATGCTTTTGAAACCTTCAGGTTGTCTCTTGTTTCAAGTTTGATCGGATAACTTGACGTACATGCTCTCTTTTTTGCAACAACACCGGCTGGGGTGCTAATGTGTTTTGCAAAAAATATAGCATATTATCTTGATCAATATGGCTTATTTATGTGGGCACAAGAGTAATTTAATGCATCATCCAGAATTTGCAAATACAATTTATTGGATTTATAGGTGTATTGTGACTCAATATATTTGGTAAATGTGTATAATTCGTATCGAAGTAACTTGAAGTAACAAATATTTAACCAAATCTCTATGGCTTCAAGTTGATAGTGGCTTTAAATTTTAGCGCTCTCTTGCCAAATCGGCTCGATTCTACTGCTATCTTAGATATGGTTCTAGTAGTAGACTGCTTTAGTTGTACTGTGAACGGAATGACAACTTATAGATGGTGTAATTGCAAGAGTTTAATCACTTTGAAGTTTGATTGTATTTGTCCTCTGTTGTATAAGGGAGACAGCCATTAGAAAACTTTATTTAAACCGGCCGGAAACATATTATTTCAAAGCATACTTAGCAAAATTATACGAGGAAACAATTTAAAAAAGTTACTGCTCTTAATATTTAAATGAGATTTTAGATCAACAGTTTAAGACGAATCTTTGCTGCTTAGCAATTTTTAAGTCATAACTAGGGAGCTGTTGAATCTGTTTAAATATCATTAAATGTTAACCTATCGCTGGTACATGATTGAAGATGGTATTCAATGAACTAGTAGCTTTTTCTATGAAATTGTCGGGCCTATTAATGCTTTTGAACCTGGATTAAGAGAAGGTTGAGATTGGATAATGGATGGCTACAGTGAATGAATATGAACATTTAATTTTAAATAAAAAATTAGAATTGCTATGTGTTACTCAAGGATCTTTAATAAATTATCGGTAACAATTAGAGTTGAGTTCCAATTTTATATTATATTGTAAAACATGTTTCTGGTCGCAGCTAACGAAAAACTTATTTTGAACTATAATTAAATTCCAGGTGAAATTCTGAATTAATACTATTCTATGAAGAAATTCATAGTTTTTGTTTTTTGTGGAATATGTTTTAATCGCCACTTAGGTGTAAATTGATTTCTCATGAAAGCCGGTGAGGGGTCTTTATATTTGAGGAAACGGGACATAGTAGATCTGAGGATAGGCTTTTTTTTTGCCCGCACTGACTTATGAAAGAGCATTTATTCGCAAGTATTATGACGTTCTTAGTTCAGTAATTGTGTTAATTATTTCTGACGGAGCAAGAAGGTTCATTAGCATAGCTGGAGAATCTATGGCTGTCGAATGCGTTAGTGGATCACAATACAGTCGCTCACTTTGTAGAGAATAATCCAAACATCAGTGCCTCTACAGTAATTAATGTTGATCTTACCGAAGATTTGATTCCTTTCACGCCAGATTCAACGTGGAAAAACATATCTTACTTTTAAACCGTTCTATCGACGACGTTTTTAGAGTTGATCTTTTTAGAACGCCATTATAGACGGAGGTCTCAAAACTCACTGCGCAAACTTTCACTTCTCTAAACACTTCGGTGTTCTCTGTCGGAGTTTTTTCACTTCTTTAAGAAGTTTTCTCCGAAACAAATTTATAGACTCGTAGCCTATGAATAAAGATATATACATATATGATGTTGGTGTCGGGTGTCGGTAGACATCTTGGTACAGTGTTTTTTAAAACTATTCAAACCAGCGCGGCCAAATGATTTGAACCACACTAGCAAAATTATACAAACCAATAATTCAGAAAGTTTTGTAACACTCGTCACAAATTGTTGTATACAGGATAACAAGGAAACCAGTGCCGTCCGTTTTGACCCTTGATTGGTACTGCAATACTCCCAAATGTAGTACATATGAGGCAATCCCCCAGGTTTGAGATTTCAGAATATTGAATTCTAATGAAATTTGATGTGAAACATTATGCCACTTGTTTTGAAAGACTGTGCGGAGGGGTACGAAATTTTCTGTATCATGGGTTTGTATAATTTTGCTAGTGTGGTTTGAAACATTTTGCCTCGCTGGTTTGAATAGTTTTGAAAAACACTGTATCCGCGCTACCTGTTTCTTTACATAGATCAGCCCGGCAATATGTCGCACACGCGTAGTAATCGGGAGTATTTATTTTCTTACAACTAAAACTTATGAGTGACCAAATTGCTGTTATCAGCGGAGGTAGTGCAACCAACGAATTAGTTCCGCTTTTCAATAACCTATCCTCAAAAATCACTTACATTCTTCCAATTCTGGATAATGGTGGATCTACCTCGGAAATAATTCGGGTCATTGGGGGGCCTGCTATTGGGGATATTCGATCCAGGCTCACAAGGCTTATTCCTGATTCAAACAAGCATGTCAGAGACTTGTTGAGTTTTAGATTAGACTCTAGCCCTAAGGTCGCTCATAGGCAGTGGAATGACATAGTGGAGGGAAGCCATCAATTGTGGAGCGGAATACCTCTTTCAACGAAAGAGATAATTCGTGCATTTCTTGTACATGTACACGTTGAATTGTTGAAACGTTCAAAAATAACGCTTCATTCGCCAACAAACAAGCAGTTCCGTTATGAGCTAGCCAGTGTTGGAAATTTGTTTCTAACAGCGATTCGTTTATTCATTGGCTCATTAGATTCTGCGATCGAGCTTTTTCTGAAAATTTGTGACATTGATTCCAATATTGGGGTTTTACCATGCGTGAATACTAACTTTAGTTATCACATTGGAGCCGTTTTGAGTAATGGCTCAATCATAACTGGGCAGTCACAAATCTCTCACCCATCTCCTGCTCAAGTATACCCACCTCCTATTGAAAAGACGAGACCCCTGACTCCGACTGAGGAGGTGTCGTTTGAAACCGCAATTAAACTTGATTATGGATCGTCAGCAAAAGAATTGTGGGATTATTCATTGCCATCAGATGAAGAACTGGGTAACATACCCATGTACACTCATCCGGAGTTGAAGAAGTCGCAATTACATTTCCATAAGTCAGACAATATAGAGCCACTTATATCGCCGATTAAAAGAGTGTTTTATATTTCACCCTATGGAGAAGAAATTTGTCCCGCCTCTCAGTCAAGAGTTACATCGGTGGTGACCAATGCAAAGATGATCATATATTCAATTGGATCGTTGATGACAAGCATAATACCAATCGTGATTCTCAGGGGAATAGGCAAAGCTATAATAAGCCAACCTGCAAGAGTTAAAAAACGTATTTTATTTTTAAATGGCTGTGAAGATAGAGAAACCTATGGTCTTACTGCATTTGATTACGTTAAAATTGTTGTTGAGCTGGCTCAATACTCTTTATCAAAATCAGGACATGAAAGCGAAAGGTCGTGGAATAGATATGTTACGCATCTATTTTATATGCAAAACTCCAAAATTCCTGTTCACATCGAAGCTTTAGAAATGCATGGTGTGGAATGTGTTGAAATAAAGAGACAAGGCAATGATGATGATAGGTTTGATATTAGCGATCTTCAAATAAAGCTCCAAGCTATGACCCTGTGACGTTCTTAGTCATACCACATTTTGATTAATTCTTCAGAAACCGCCGAGGGCGTCAAAACCCCTAGGTCTGTTATCAATGCTGTGATGTACTCGTGAGGGGTAAAATCTATCAATTGGGTTTTGAGGAGGTCATCCTGACTATCGTCATTTTCATCCAACACCGTATTTATTTCCCGTGGTAAATCATTCGGAGTTAATGGAAAAAGTCTCACGAATTTGTGTGATTCGGTCACAACGTAAAAGGGTTTATTGTTTGCCTTTGCCAAACAACCAATTTGATATGATCCGATGTGATTAATGATACCTCCGCTCTCCACGACTCCCTCTGCCCCAACAAGAATTTTGTCAACCTTGTGTAGAACATACCCAACCGCATTGTCTACAATGACTTCCACTGGAATGTCTGCAGCTCGAAGTAGTTTGGCCATGTGATACCCTTTCCCCGTTGGTCTGGCCTCTGTGACTAAAACTTTAAATCTGAGAAAGTTTTCCTTCCTGGCTTTTTCGAGGAGCTGGAAAACAACTCTGGAGTGTGAGTGCACTAAAATCGTGTCATCATCTTTGATAAAGGGCACTCCGAATTCCGCTGACTTGGCTCTGGATTCTTTGGCTCTTTGAACGAACAATTCGCCATTTTCCACTAAATTTCTTTTACATGACTCCCAGTCAGAGTATAGTGTAGTGTTTCTCATAACGAATCGCATGAATAAGTCACAACCAGCTGATAAAGAAATTGCATTTGATATTGACAGCTTGAGAGTTTTTATATTGGACTTGACGAGATTGATCAGCTCACTTGATGTAGATGGTTGTTTAACTCTAAGCATTGTTACAAGTGATTCGATTGCAGCAATGGGCATTGTCATATCTTTGTCATCCTCCAAAAATTTTAGATACGTTTTTTTGATGTCGAACTCCGCTTCAGTCATAATCGATATGGTTTGTTTGATGACTTGATGATGCACACTGAGAAATACCATCGTAGATTTCAAGGTGTACGGCTCTTTGCGCTAGCACCGATAGATGGCGAATTACAAAAAAACCTCTTCCATGATCCCAGCTAATCATTGGACATATGTGGCAGCTTACTGTGATGATTTACATATCTACTTTACGCAATGACCCACATTTACTTCAAAGGGAGTTTGGCATTATATAATTGAAAAGATTGCCTTTCGAAGCAGTACGCAGAAGTCTAGCTATAGTGCGCATTTTGATCAGTTCTGGGTTAGATCTGTCGGCAAAAACAGTCACTGATGAGGTGCGTAATTCCGAGTACTTCTAGAGGGTATATCTGAGAACGATGAGAAATATTTTACATCACGTGACTAAAAAATGAGACTCAATTGAAAAATATTTCACAGGAAAAAACTTTTCCTTAATCACTAATACTAACAAAAATGTCTAATCAAGAAGTTTTGGTTTTGAGAGGTACCTTGGAAGGTCACAACGGTTGGGTTACATCTTTGGCAACCACCCAAACTAAGCCTGACTTATTGCTCTCTGGTTCCAGAGACAAGACCTTGATCGCTTGGAAATTGACTGGTGGTGAGAACCACCAATACGGTGTCCCAAAGAAGTCTTTCATCGGTCACTCTCACATTGTCCAGGATGTTACCATCTCTGCTGACGGTGCCTACGCCTTGTCTGGTTCTTGGGACAGAACCTTGAGATTGTGGGATTTGGAAACTGGTGAGTCCACTAAGAGATTCGTCGGTCACACTGGGGATGTTTTGTCCGTCTCCATTGCTTCCAACTTGAGACAAATTGTTTCTGCTTCCCGTGACAAGACCGTTAAGGTTTGGAACACCATTGGTGAATGTATGCAAACCTTGTCTGGCCACAAGGACTGGGTCTCTGCTGTCAGATTCTCTCCAGCCGAGAAGACTTCCACTGTTATCTCTGCTTCTTGGGATAAGACTGTTAAGGTATGTTGTTTTTTCTTCCAATTCTGTGAATATGATGTTACACATATATATTTGCTACTTCAGACGGACTTTTGAAGTCCGAATGAGACATTTTATTATCACCAAGATCTCTGAATTCACCACGAGGGTTCATCAAAACTCGAATATTTACTAACTTTTTTAGTCTTGGGACTTGAACGACTACAAGCTCAATGCCGACTTCATTGGTCACACCGGCTACATCTCCTGCATCACCATCTCCCCAGATGGATCTTTGAATGCCTCTGCCGGTAAGGATGGTGTCATTATCTTGTGGGACTTGAACACTAACTCTACCTTGTACACCTTGAACGCTGGTTCTGAGGTTCACGCGTTGGCTTTCTCCCCAACCAGATACTGGTTGGCAGCTGCCACCTCTTCCGGTATTAAGATCTTCAACTTGCAAGAGAGATCTTTGTTGGATGAGTTGAAGCCAGAGTTTACTGTCAACGCCAAGGCCAAGGATCCGGAAGCTATTTCTTTGGCTTGGTCTGCTGATGGACAAAACTTGTTTGCTGGTTACACCGATAACATCATCAGAGTTTGGCAAGTCATGACCTCCTCTGCTTAAAATTGTTGTCTCGTGATTAGATTTAGCAGAGTATTATAAGACTCAATTATACAAAAAAGTAAATTTTTCCACTCGATGAACCTCCAACGACCCAGTTCATTGAAGGATGAAATGTAATAACAGCAGGTACGGCAGACATCGATTCAGCCGACAACGTTGAAATTTTGTCCCCTGTTTCACTGAAAATGTCTATGCTTCTGTTCATGTTCCCTATCGCAAATTTCTGGAATCCGTCTCTCGGATGTCTTTGCCAACGCGCTTTGAGAATCGACACCCATCGTCCTGTCTGACAATTATGTCTAATTTCCTTTCTATGTCGGAGCTCTTCAGGCGATGTGCGAATCTGAGGTCTTTTTTGAGAAGTCTTCAAGTCAAAAAGCCTTATCGAGTCATCGTATCCATTACAGATCAAAGAATTGTTTTCATTCCAATCGACATTAGACACAGATAATCTTGAAGTATAGATGTCCGTGTTGATGGGTGATGAAAGGCCGTCATCGATGCTGGAAATCGATTGCTTTCCAGTCTTTCTCAAGTCCCATAATTTGAGTGTACGATCAAGAGAAGCGGTTGCTATTTGGTAGCTTGCGCTTGGATTTGGAGCAAACCCCCCGATTTTCTTATCATGCAATCTCACGAAGTCCTTGTAAGAAAGGTTTGTAGTGGGTTCCCTTGTATCATGCAGTAAAAAATGACCTTCAAGTGTGGAAATGTACATTAAATTTTCTGAGGCCATGGACATGTCGGAAACGCCCAATGCGAAACCCTCTGAATCCTCTATGGAGATAGATTCTGTTACGACTTGCTTGTTGAGGTCAATATTTCTGCAGGACCCATCGTATGAGGCTGTAAGGATTTTTGTAGCACAATTAGGTACATCAACAATTCTAGAAATTGTCCTCCCATGCGGTTTTAATAGTATGGGATTCACTTGCGCTTCATCGTATCCAGAATCAACAGCCCAAATCCCAAGGCATCCACTCGTGTCTCCTGCCGAGATAATTCTGTCATTGACGTCAGGATGGAAATTAAGAGAAGTTATCCTGTTTGGTGTCAATTTGATATTATCCTTTTCTAATTTTGAGACCACAGATTTATTGCCGAATACATCCCTCACTTCTTTCAAAACTGAGGATCTTTTCCGCGAGGTTTCCTCCGAATTGTTATCACGAGTCCGTACAAAAGCTTGCAATGGTTCAGAACTAACTCCCTCAATCTTACTTTTTGTTTTATTTTCACCTCCATAAACAAGCTCCTCGTGTAATAAGTAGCCCAGCTTTGTATCCGCCCTTAGATCATTCCACCCAAAACTTCCATTTAATTTAGAAAGTCTTGAGTCTCTGAGATTTTGCTGTCTTTCTAGTTCCTTTTGTTCTTCTTCCTCTCTCTTTTGTCTCACATGTTCATCTTCCTCTGTATTAGCCAATCTCCGAGATCGTCTGGTTGGAACTGATGGTGTAGACTCTTTCAAAATTCTCCGAGACTTACTTGCCTTTGCCTTTGTCTTAGCCTTCGTTGCAGCATCGACGTCTTCAAATATAGATGTGTTCAAAGTTTTAAGATTTAGTCTCTTAAGGAGATCTTTATTCCTCTCTATGTTCTGATTTCTTATGGACTCTATATCTTTCATGGTGAGTACATTCTAGTCATTTTTCGCGTCAGCTTACGCGCTCTTTTTGCTCATCAAGATGACGCAAGATGTCTGAGCAAAGGTAGAGACTTCCACAGATGACTATCTGCCTCAAGTCGCCCCTTTGTCTCATATCATATAACTGCTCAAAAATTTGATTTGGACCGTCCATCTTTTTCTCTATGATATCGTCCACGAATGGCCTAGCCGTCTGTACCAACTCTTCAGTGCTGTAGCTCTCAATCCATGGCATGTTGTCTGGTTGTGTAAATGTAAATGGAATAAGTGCATCAGAGTCTTTTCTCATAATTCTCAGAAGATAATCCTCTATTCTTTTGCCCTTAGTTAAAGCAATCACGAAAATTATACCGGCTTTCCTCGTCTCCTTCAAGAAGGAACTGAGTTCCGAAGCTGCAGACACATTATGCGCCCCATCTAATATGAAGTCAATTCGCGTGGAGGCATCCGTTAATTTCTGTAATCTACCTGGCCAAGACGTCTTCTGAATTCCAGTAGCGATTGCCCCTTCTGTAATTCTGATGTCTCCCCACCTGTTCCGTAAAACATTCAAAATTTCAATGGCTACAGAAAGATTCTGCAATTGGTAGTTGCCAAGTAAAGGAGAATATTTGAGCATTGCCTTAGCTGTATTGATATCACTCATTCGAAGATCAGAATCTTCAAGTTTGGCCTTTTCTTGAAGAACTTCCAATATTTCAGGAGCATTAGTTCTATCGACAACAACTGGGATCCCTTTCTTTATAATGCCAGCCTTCTCTTTAGCTATGGATCTTAAATTGTTACCTAATAGACCTTCATGGTCCATTGCTATCTTTGTAATACCTGATACGAGTAAACCCCCTGAAATTTTACCAGAAGACACTTCATAAGGCTGTAAAACATTTGTTGCATCAAGTCGTCCACCGACGCCTACTTCTATCAATGCTAATTCTACCTTCTCAATCTCAAATATTTTAAATGCAGTTGCAGTTAAAATTTCAAACTCGGTGCAACCTAACTTGAAGTTTGCATCGAGTGTCCTTACTTTTTCAAAAACTTTCTCGAATTTCTGATAGGGATAAGTTTGATTATTGATAGTCACACAATCATTGTAGGTTATCAAATGAGGAGATGTGAATTTACCATTCGTGATTCTGGCTTGCGTAAGGATGGAGGATAAGTAGGCTAGTGTGGACCCTTTACCGTTGGTTCCTGCAACGTGTACTGATTTAAATGAAGTGATATGAGGATTTCCCAAGTGTTTAAGGAGTTTAATTACTCTTGCTAGACTTAAGTCAATCGGCATTGGGAAAGAAAAGTGCGTAAAACACTTCCCTCTAAAAACACGCGAATCCTTGTCTTTCTTCGCCACTACAAGTATGTCCGATCTGGGCTTTATTCAGGAGCGTCTAGAATCATTGAACGAAATTGATGTGGATATAGTCAATCTTCTAGACAATATAAAAGAGCTTTTCAATATCTATATTGAACCAAGTCGACAGCAGGAACTTGATGTGAGGTCGACTAAGAAACAATTTCAAGACGAAGTGAGCAAAGTGTATTCATGTTTAAGTTCTATAGCAATATCCTTGAGGAAAGAGGTAAAAATAATGGACGACAACATAGGTGTTTACAATAGAAATGAGGATCTGGTCATGATATTACCCATTAATGTTGATAAAAAGAACACCTCTCTCGGTTCTAAAAAACTTGCGGGCGAGTTGAGAAAAATCGACCCGTGAACAGCACCTCGAGTCTCCATTTTTGTTGCTCAGCTGTCATATTTCTTCTAAATATCCTTGCTGTATAAGTCTGTCCACGTCAGATTTTCTAACATAAAATTGAGAATCTTTTATGAGATTAAAAACGCCGTATTCGGTCTGAATTTCACCTCCATCTTTTAATACACGGACGTCAATAAATATATCAGTAGGCGGCTCTAAATCCCCTGACAAATCTATGTCTGTAAAGCCTGATTTGAAGTCAAGTATGAGATCTTGATATTGCTTGAAATATTCTTGCTCAGGGTGACTTAAGTTTTCGACCACCAATTTGGATGTCAAAGAAAGTTCTTTTGAAGAATCAAACCCTAAACGCTTGGAAGTCTTTTTCTCGGTATCTGAATTTACTATGGGGTCTATATTTAGCCATGAAAATTCGTCAATCTTGCTTGCTCGAAGTCTCTCGTATGCTAGCATACACCTCTTGTTTCTTCTGAGACATAGATGTGTCACAAAAAGTTGACATTGGTTTACTCGCCAGGATTCTTGCTCTTCATTATTTTGTAGCGCTTGTTGCGCATTCAAGTATTCAACATCCTTATTTAAGTCAGTTATTTCCTGAAGAATATCCTTGACAAGGTCGTGTTGGTATAATGGTATTTCTTTAAGGTTTGTTGTCCTCTTTGCTTCTAGGATTAGTTTGTTAGCCAAGTCGCCGTACATATTGGATGAAGGTAGTACACTAGCAGCGACTACAAACTCTGTTTTGGTACGCGTAAAAAAAGTGCACGATCAAATGCGTGCGTGTGACCACTATCTTACGACCGCAATTACTTGCGTATGTAACACACCGACAAAAAAATCTTTGTAACTAGTATTTATCTCATTTAACGAGTTAATGCATGTTACCTAAAAAAAATTGTTTAGAACTTTGGGTCAAAGACTTGAGACAGCTCAATCAGGTCTACTCCGCGCACATGCTCGGGCATCCCAGTTTCAAGCGACTTCATAACAGCATCAATGCAAAGAAGAGCTGACATCGCATCGTTCATGCTGCAAGCTGGCGAAACCTTGTTTCGTATTAAGTCCACAAAATGGGTTAGCTGTGCGCTAAATGGCGCAAGCTCTCTGATTTTGGACCTTTCACATATGAGTCTAGTCTTTGAAATTTTGTCAGTCCAGGATGCATCACGCTCATTCGAGTGATTTTGGTGATATAAAGTCATGTCTGGAATTGAAAGTGTACCTCGAGATCCAAATATCCTGTAAAGTCCCTCCAATTCATCATCTACTGGTATAAGCGGATTTTCTCCGGTTCCAACTTCAAAATTAAAAGGTGACGTGACATTATCGGAACAAATGAAAGTACCAGTGATGCCATTCTTGAACTTGAATGTCAAACAAGCTCCTTCATCCACATCATGATCCTCGGATCGTTGCTTTTTTATTAGTTCGGCATAAATCTTTTCTATTGGGCCGAATAGAAATTGAAGAACGTCAATATCATGCACGAGATTAATAAGTAATGCGCCACCACCACTTTTAGCGGTCTTTCTCCATGGCGATTCATCGAAGTAAGATTGGGGCTTACGAAGTGTCCATGATCCTTGCACGGCAACAACATCTCCGATAGTATAGAGCATGTCTTTTGCTGCAACAATGAATGGATTGAATCGCCTGTGATGGCCCACAAGAATCTCCACTTTACGGTCAGATGCAAACTTTTGCAACGCCTTAGCCTCCTCAATATCGGTGCTGACTGGTTTCTCAATCAATAAATGAATGCCTCTAGCGGCTAGCTCAAGACTGATTGATACATGTGTATGGTTTGGTGTGCAAATGAGTGCACCATCAGGTAAATCGAGACTGTTATCTGATAAGTAGGAAAAGAACTGAGATAGGTCCTCGAAGTGAAGCGTGAAAAGGCTTTCGGCAAGAGTCTTAGTTTTGGGGGAAGGGTCAATGATAGCAAGTAAGTCGGTAGCTTCGTTATCGTAGATATGTTGAGCGTGTCTAGGTCCTATCAAACCTGCTCCAACAACGATTAATTTCAAAGGTTCAGATGCGGTCATCTTCAAACTCTAAAATGTTGATTGCAAAAAACGGTGAAATATGCGTGAAGGGATCCTGCTCTTAAATATCAATCCCTGAATGTTACGCTGATAGTCAACTCTAAAGCGATATTATATATTAAGACTTTCTAAACGTTTGCAAAACTTACTTTTTTTTTTTTTTTCTTGCCTCGACTTGATGCGTACGACTAATTTCTTTTTCAACTTTCCTTAATGAGACACATAATCGGCCAGCATAACATACCGTTCTTAAGGGAAGGTATAACCTATGTGAAATTTGAGGATTCAAGGAAAAGCTGAACTCAAGTTGCCTAATTTCTGTGTATTGTGTCTTTAAGCTACACTGATCCTACTTGTTTTATTTGAGAAGTTGCAGTATTTAACAAAAAACCTTTGCGTAATCTAGCTTTTCGCATCTTGGTATATCAAACATCAACAGACGCACCTCGCACGTTATTCCGTATATGTCTAAGCTAGTCGCAACATGTCATTCGACTTCAATTGGAAAAACATAACCTCTGATGAGAGAATAAGTACCAACATAAAAGATTTCCTAAATGAGCAATTTAACTCAATTGAATTACCATCATTTATTGATGAACTTGCGGTTACAGACTTCTCATTGGGAAAGATACCCCCAGAAGTGACTATCAGATATGTGGGCAATCCTTTCGAGGAATTTTATCTGGACAATGATAGTGACGTCGACGAAAGAAAAGAAACTCACCTCAGTGAACCACATTTAAGCGATAGCGATTCTAGTTTCTCAGAAGATGAAGGAGGGCATACGACCATCAATGATATAATGAGTCCTAATGAAAAATCGTTTTCCCAAGCTGACAATGATGAAGAAACAGACGGGAAAACTCTGGATATTGTGAGTCAATTTCATAACTACAATATGAACAATTTAGGATTGGGCCCTCGTGAGCGAAAAACACCAACTACGTTCTTCACACGAGACGCTTATAGGCTTAGATCCGCATCCGCGTCCGAAAGCAATGAAAAAAAAAAGAGCGATAACGATATTCAATTCGTACTCGAAGTGGATTACCATGGAGATATTATGCTCGAATTGAGCGTAAATTTACTTGTTAACTACCCATCCACCAAATTCATATCACTTCCAATCAAACTAAAAATAACCGATTTGGAGGTTCACTCCTTGGCAGCTATTGCTTATGTACAAGGACGAGTTTTCATTTCTTTGTTGTGTGATCTCAGCGATTCAGTGTCTGATTATTTTACATCGTCGAACATTGAAAATCTAACTCCCAAGTCGAGGAGTCGAGGATCACCAAGTACTTTTGGAGGAGGTAACTTTGTTGATTATGCTAATAGCGGAAATGCAGAAAGAATTGATGTCATCCGCGGCGTGAAAATTGATACAGAAATAGGGGAAGTGGAGAACAACATCCTAAGGAATGTTGGCAAGATAGAAAAATTCTTAATCGAACAATTGCGAAGCATTATTCGAGAGGAGATTTGCTGGCCTAGCTGGGTCTGTCTCGATTTCGAGTCTGAAAAAGAGTTGTAAAGATAATACATGCATCTAGTTCCAATCGCAGGTTACTTTTGTTTAACCTTAAGTTTTTACATAGACTTGATTACACGCATACACTGATTTTCAAAACGATTCAAACCAGCGCGACTTAACGTTTCAAACCACACTAGCAAAATTAAACAACCAATAATTCAGAAAGCTTCGTACTTGTGACTTAAAAATTGCTAAGGATCTAAGATTCGAAATAAAATGTTTATGTGAAGTCTTTAATAATTATTAAAAACAGTAACTTTTTGAATTATCGGTTGTTTAATTTTGCTAATGTGGTTTGAAATGTTTTGGTGCGCTGGTTTGAATAAGTTTGAAAAACACTATATCAGACTTATAAAATAAATGAAGCTTCAGTCAAAATAAAATGTGTAAAGTAAGTATCTAAAAGTAATAAAACTATTCTCAATAACAATTGGATTCATTCTGGAATCTGATTTAAACGAATTCGATTTTTAAGGATCAAAATTATATGCTTGAATTAAGTCTTCTAGCGTGAACAAATACAAAAATGCAACAAGAGTGCGCGTTTTAGAAAGAACTGCGAAGATTCAATAATCTGCCGTACAAGAAAGTGCACGATGTCAGTTCATGTCATTTAATATTATACTCATAAATTTTGAAACAAATAAGCAAAAGAAGTCAGAAAAAAACCTGGAGCTTATTTAATTATGTGTACATTAAATGACTTAGATTTTACATAAGGGTGGTACGTCCGCCAACGTCATTGCTAGCACTTCCATCGGGCATATTTCCATCCCTACCGGTCAAGAACTCCGAATATATACCATCGAGTTTCCTTCTTTCTGTAGCCGATATCGAAGGTTTGGTATCCGCCAAACTTTCCTTAATATGTGTCTGGCGAATGAGTACCTTCAGATTGTTGTGGTCGCTATGTTGTTTGCTTTCAGGCTTGTTCTCTTTATCTTCGAAAATTTTCTCTATTTTCTGGAGCAAAGCAAGCTTCTCAGCAGGTCTGAGTTTATTACTCTTTAAAGCCTCAGCATTAATTTGGAAAAAATCATATGTTGGAGATTCTGTTGACTTCTCATCTCCTGAGGCTGTCTCTTGTTCTTGGCTCAACTTTTCGTGTACTGCTTTGAGATAAGCATTATAGCCTAATCCTTGCATGTCTGCACCACTAAAGCCCTCTGTCTTCGAAGCAATATATTCAAGATCAACGTCATCTGCAAGATCCATTTTCTCGCAAATGCATTTCAAAATTTCCAACCTGTCATCAAAGTTGGGCATTTCACAAATAATGCTTTTATCAAGTCTACCTGGACGCAATAAGGCCGAATCAATCAAATCAGGCCTACTAGTCGCTGCCAAAACATAAACACCATCCAAGCCTTCTGCACCATCCATTTGTGTTAACATTTGATTGACGACTCTATCAGTAACACCCGTAGAGTCATGCCCTCTTTTTGGAGCAATGGAATCAAACTCATCAAAGAATAAAATGCAAGGCTTTGCAGACTGGGCTCTGTCGAATAGTTCTCTAACAGACTGCTCTGAAGCACCAATGTACTTATTAAGAATCTCAGGGCCTTTGATAGAAATAAAATTCAAACCGCATTGCCCAGCGATGGCGCTCGCGAGAAGAGTCTTGCCGCACCCTGGGTATCCATACAAAAGTATTCCAGATCTGAGTCTCAAGGGACAATTGGAGAAAATTGGGGCATACTTAGTAGGCCACTCCAATGTTTCCAAAAGAACTCTTTTGGCCTCAGACAAGCCACCGATATCAGTCCAGCTTGTACCAGATTTTTCCAACTTAACTCCCCTCAAATTTGACGGTTGGTAACCTGAAAAAGCCTTTTCAAAACAAAATTTTTGAATTGAGTGCTTGCATTGTAAGGTGTGATTCATGGATCCCAGTGAATGCAATGATTCATACAAGATTCTATCACTCAAGACCTTCAAATCATTAGGAAGATAGCCTTCTGTTTCCAGGACAATATCCATTATGTCGAACTTAAGATCACAACCTAGGTCTTTCAACAAGTATTCATCGAGGATTGTGGTTCTAGTAGCTTTATTGGGCGCACTGAGGTGCACATAGTTTTCAATGAGATGACTCAGAGATAGTTGCTTATTGAAGCTTTCTTTTGACAAGCCAGAAACCACCAAACAAACGTTGGTATTCTTTTGTGAACCGATTTTTCCCAAAAGAGACATCAAGCACTCTGTTAATTGATTGGATATAGTTGAGTCAGTATTTTCAGCTTCCGCTGACAAAATCTTGTCCAAATTATCAAGAACCAAAAGAGAAGGTTCGTGCCAGAGGGCTTCGTTCACCCATTCATTTAAGTTTGAACACAATTGATCAAAATTTTCGTTCATTTTGGTTTCGCATGCGACATACTTGGTAAACATACCACCATGTTCACGCATTTCATTCGCAATGTATTTTAAAAACAATGTTTTACCACTCCCTGATGAACCATGAACCATCACACCGGAATTCCTGAATGTAGAAATGAATTCTGAGACACCATCTAGCTTGGATTGCATACCATAGATTGGCTCTTGTTCGCTAACAAGTTCAGGATCTTGTACAAATGAAACTGACCGCAAAAGATTCTCACCTATCTCAATCTTAACGGGGCTCTTGCCTTCTTCAAGAGAGAAGGCTTTGGCCCAAGCATGGGGATCATCATTTCTTTTGATAGTCATCAAAGCTCCATGCGGTAAGATATCAGGAATAATTGGTATTTTGCAAAAATTTGATATTGGTGACTGATTAAGCTGATTTTTTTGGAATAAGTGTTCGTGCATGGCTCTTGAGAGAACTGATTTTTGTTCTTTAAGGACCAGTGAATTCAAATTCAAATTTTCATTTTTTTTGCTTTGTGTGACATAGGGATGGATGATCAAAGTTCCCAATCTCCTGGTCAAGCTTTTGTGAGCTTGTCTGATTAAAACCTTGTAGCCCACTTTATTCTCCACATTCAATGCAACTGCCAATGCAAAGCTCAAGCCCACTGTGTTAGATGGGGTGGTATCTGAATGTAATAACGTGGCTGATATTGATTTGCTCTCGACAAGTACCTGAGTACTTGAATTCTCTGTTCTTTTTGAATCTGCGGGCAATTGATCTATAGCCGCTCTGTTGTGCTTAGAATCAGGCCCGGGAATGACTGAGACAGATACAACATGCGAGTGCTTAAACACATGAGAGAATTCCCCTGTATTTACCGTGATCTCGTAGCAAATATTTTCGTTCTTGTCTGAGAACAACAGATTAGGGAGCGAAATTCCTCTCTTCAACAAAGTTGGTCCTTGAGAGACATCTTCATGTGAGGATTTCGAGCTCTTACTTGACTTGACAGATTGTGGAGTTTTCTTTTTTTCTCGGAGTTTCGGAGCAATGCTGACCTCTGCAAATGGGTCAATCAATGCGTAAGTTTCCGTGCTCGATCCAATGTCTTTCACCTGTAGCCTAATGGAAGAAGTTTTTGTGGGGTAGACGACAAGAACTTGATTTAAGGCAACACATCTTGACTGCTCGATAAGCTTAGCCTCTATATGATTAGCATGTAGTTCTACCAACTCCCAATCAGAAAATTGTTCCGGTTCCAAAAATATTTTGCTGGACTTGAAATTCCTGATCTTCACATTAACTGTCACAAGTTGCTTATCAGCTAGACGTAAAGAATGAGCAAAAATAGGGTCTATACCAACCACCCTAGCACCGTTTGAATTCATTCCGGACCATCCAGCATAGCATTTGTTCTTTGCTTGCAGTACAAGCTCGACGATTACTTCTTGAGGAGATACATTGGCATTGTATAGCAAACTTGCAAGGTTAGAGGGTAAGTCAACCAAGTTATTCCAAGATTGGCGGTATGAAATATTTGATGAAGAGCCCTCCATTTTTTTTGGTTTGAAATTTTTTTTGAGGGTCGAAGTGCTAACAGTATGTTCACTATAAATTAGCACGAGCCAGTTTCGTCGTTCATGCATGACAGGTGCGGGCCGCGGCTCTTGATAAATGCTAGGAAAATGTGGAGAGGCCTAAAATAGAATGCAAGACATGTCGCATGTAAGCTTACAGTCGATTTATCATCAGTGGTGTGGGTGCTTTTAGTAGGTTTACGGACAAGAATGATTTATCACAAAATGGACAGGCCAAGGTTTTTCGGAAGACTGTATCACTTCGTACATAAATTCGATTAATAACATATAAATTTACATGCGTAGGACATGAATGAGTGATTCACATCATATATACAGGTATTAGCTCGAAAGAGCACTTCAAATGCAGTTGAGTTGTGATGATCGTTATTTTTCAGAGTTAGATTGGTTAAACCTCTCCATCACCTCATCTGTCACTGAGTCGCCTTCGAGTTTTCTTCTAGCCCTTTCTTGATTAGCAATACGTGCAGATTCGACTGTTTGGAAAGATTTTCTTCGTATGGATCTGCATTGTTCCCACCCAACAACGTTTCCTAAGAAGAAACCAGACATACCCCAATTCATCGAGCGCCTCGGATTTTTGTGGATAAGGAATGTGACAACTCCAAGAACACCCATTGCTTGAAAGCCCGTTAAGATAGCTTCTCTAAAACAGGGGATACTGATGTAGTTTTCGAATGTAAAATCAGATAACTTTACTTTTTGGAATGCATCTGCGTAGGTTGCTTGCTTGGAGTGTGTTGGTTCCCGATCTTCGAATTTTGGTGTCAAGTCTTCTAAAAGCGTTTGCTCGCTATTATTACGAAGCTCAGTGACAGCGGAAGTCTTAGAAGGGGATCCGCCGAACCAGCCCATATTCAAGGATGTATACTCAGTTGTTTTGTGAAAGATGCAGATGTTTTGAGGGTCACATGATCTTGAAATTGACAAGAAAAAAAAAAAAGTAGCGCAGCCCGGTTTCGATCCGGGGACATCAGGGTTATGAGCCCTGCGCGCTTCCACTGCGCCACTGCGCTTGCAGTTGAAATGTTAGACTTGAGATTTACCTAATCTCGATACAGGACCTCCGAACGATCAAACAGATATATACAGGCTTGGCTCGAAAGAG